>CAUVXE010000434.1:0-21369 GCA_963555765.1 Orthonevra nobilis
ATTAAGCAAAAAAACCTCGCATTTAATATCTCTGTATTTTTGTTAATAAATGGTTCTCAGAGCTAAATTTTCAAATTTGTGCTCAGAAATGGATGCTTGTTATTATTTATAGCATAGAAATCGTTTTTTGCGAATTCGGAAAAAATGACCATTTTGAAACCATGGGCTATAGTCCAGCAGAATTAAGCAAAAAAGCCTCGCATTTAATATCTCTGTATTTTTGTTAATAATTGGTTCTCAAAGCTAAATTTTCAAATGTGTGCTCAGTAAGGGATACTAGTTATTATCTATAGCATAGAAATCGTTTTTTGCGAATTCGGGAAATATAACCATTTTTAAACCATGGGCTATAGTCCAGCAGAATTAAGCAAAAAAAGCCTCGCATTTAATATCTCTGTATTTTTGTTAATAATTGGTTCTCAGAGCTAAATTTTCAAATTTGTGCTCAGAAATGGATGCTTGTTATTATCTATAGCATAGAAATTGTTTTTTGCGAATTCGGGAAAAATGACCATTTTGAAACCATGGGCTATAGCCCAGCAGAATCTAGCAAAAAATCCTTGCATTTCAAATTTCTGTATTTTTGACAATAATTGGTTCTCAGAGCTAAATTTTCAAATGTGTGCTCAGTAAGGGATACTAGTTATTATCTATAGCATAGAAATCGTTTTTTGCGAATTCGGGAAAAATGACCATTTTGAAACCATGGGCTATAGTCCAGCAGAATTAAGCAAAAAAACCTCGCATTTAATATCTCTGTATTTTTGTTAATAATTGGTTCTCAGAGCTAAATTTTCAAATTTGTGCTCAGAAATGGATGCTTGTTATTATCTATAGCATAGAAATCGTTTTTTGCGAATTCGGGAAAATGACCATTTTGAAACCATGGGCTATAGCCCAGCAGAATCTAGCAAAAAATCCTTGCATTTCAAATTTCTGTATTTTTGACAATAATTGGTTCTCAGAGCTAAATTTTCAAATGTGCGCTCAGTAAGGGATACTAGTTATTATCTATAGCATAGAAATCGTTTTTTGCGAATTCGGGAAAAATGACCATTTTGAAACCATGGGCTATAGTCCAGCAGAATTAAGCAAAAAAACCTCGCATTTAATATCTCTGTATTTTTGTTATTAATTGGTTCTCAGAGCTAAATTTTCAAATTTGTGCTCAGAAATGGATGCTTGTTATTATCTATAGCATAGAAATCGTTTTTTGCGAATTCGGGAAAAATGACCATTTTGAAACCATGGGCTATAACCCAGCAGAATCTAGCAAAAAATCCTTGCATTTCAAATTTCTGTATTTTTGACAATAATTGGTTCTCAGAGCTAAATTTTCAAATGTGTGCTCAGTAAGGGATACTAGTTATTATCTATAGCATAGAAATCGTTTTTTGCGAATTCGGGAAAAATGACCATTTTGAAACCAATTAAGCAAAAAAAGCCTCGCATTTAATATCTCTGTATTTTTGTTAATAATTGGTTCTCAGAGCTAAATTTTCAAATGTGTGCTCAGAAATGGATGCTTGTATTATCTATAGCATAGAAATCGTTTTTTGCGAATTGGGAAAAATGACCATTTTGAAACCATGGGCTATAGTCCAGCAGAATTAAGCAAAAAAAGCCTCGCATTTAATATCTCTGTATTTTTGTTAATAATTGGTTCTCAGAGCTAAATTTTCAAATTTGTGCTCAGAAATGGATGCTTGTTATTATCTATAGCATAGAAATCGTTTTTTGCGAATTCGGAAAAAATGACCATTTTGAAACCATGGGCTATAGCCCAGCAGAATTTAGCAAAAAATCCTTGCATTTCAAATTTCTGTATTTTTGACAATAATTGGTTCTCAGAGCTAAATTTTCAAATGTGTGCTCAGTAAGGGATACTAGTTATTATCTATAGCATAGAAATCGTTTTTTGCGAATTCGGGAAAGATGACCATTTTGAAACCATGGGCTATAGCCCAGCAGAATCTAGCAAAAAATCCTTGCATTTCAAATTTTTGTATTTTTGACAATAATTGGTTCTCAGAGCTAAATTTTCAAATGTGTGCTCAGAAATGGATGCTTGTTATTATCTATAGCATAGAAATCGTTTTTTGCGAATTCGGGAAAAATTACCATTTTGAAACCATGGGCTATAGCCCAGCAGAATTTAGCAAAAAATCCTTGCATTTCAAATTTCTATATTTTTGACAATAATTGGTTCTCAGAGCTAAATTTTTAAATGTGTGCTCAGAAATGGATGCTTGTTATTATCTATAGCATAGAAATCGTTTTTTGCGAATTCCGGAAAAATGACCATTTTGAAACCATGGGCTATAGCCCAGCAGAATTTAGCAAAAAATCCTTGCATTTCAAATTTCTGTATTTTTGACAATAATTGGTTCTCAGAGCTAAATTTTCAAATGTGTGCTCAGTAAGGGATACTAGTTATTATCTATATCATAGAAATCGTTTTTTGCGAATTCGGGAAAAATGACCATTTTGAAACCATGGGCTATAGTCCAGCAGAATTAAGCAAAAAAACCTCGCATTTAATATCTCTGTATTTTTGTTAATTATTGGTTCTCAGAGCTAAATTTTCAAATTTGTGCTCAGAAATGGATGCTTGTTATTATCTATAGCATAGAAATCGTTTTTTGCGAATTCGGGAAAAATGACCATTTTGAAACCATGGGCTATAACCCAGCAGAATCTAGCAAAAAATCCTTGCATTTCAAATTTCTGTATTTTTGACAATAATTGGTTCTCAGAGCTAAATTTTCAAATGTGTGCTCAGTAAGGGATACTAGTTATTATCTATAGCATAGAAATCGTTTTTTGCGAATTCGGGAAAAATGACCATTTTGAAACCATGGGCTATAGCCCAGCAGAATTAAGCAAAAAAAGCCTCGCATTTAATATCTCTGTATTTTTGTTAATAATTGGTTCTCAGAGCTAAATTTTCAAATGTGTGCTCAGAAATGGATGCTTGTATTATCTATAGCATAGAAATCGTTTTTTGCGAATTGGGAAAAATGACCATTTTGAAACCATGGGCTATAGTCCAGCAGAATTAAGCAAAAAAAGCCTCGCATTTAATATCTCTGTATTTTTGTTAATAATTGGTTCTCAGAGCTAAATTTTCAAATTTGTGCTCAGAAATGGATGCTTGTTATTATCTATAGCATAGAAATCGTTTTTTGCGAATTCGGAAAAAATGACCATTTTGAAACCATGGGCTATAGCCCAGCAGAATTTAGCAAAAAATCCTTGCATTTCAAATTTCTGTATTTTTGACAATAATTGGTTCTCAGAGCTAAATTTTCAAATGTGTGCTCAGTAAGGGATACTAGTTATTATCTATAGCATAGAAATCGTTTTTTGCGAATTCGGGAAAGATGACCATTTTGAAACCATGGGCTATAGCCCAGCAGAATCTAGCAAAAAATCCTTGCATTTCAAATTTCTGTATTTTTGTTAATAATTGGTTCTCAGAGCTAAATTTTCAAATTTGTGCTCAGAAATGGATGCTTGTTATTATCTATAGCATAGAAATCGTTTTTTGCGAATTCGGGAAAAATGACCATTTTGAAACCATGGGCTATAGTCCAGCAGAATTAAGCAAAAAAAGCCTCGCATTTAATATCTCTGTATTTTTGTTAATAATTGGTTCTCAAAGCTAAATTTTCAAATGTGTGCTCAGTAAGGGATACTAGTTATTATCTATAGCATAGAAATCGTTTTTTGCGAATTCGGGAAATATAACCATTTTTAAACCATGGGCTATAGTCCAGCAGAATTAAGCAAAAAAAGCCTCGCATTTAATATCTCTGTATTTTTGTTAATAATTGGTTCTCAGAGCTAAATTTTCAAATTTGTGCTCAGAAATGGATGCTTGTTATTATCTATAGCATAGAAATTGTTTTTTGCGAATTCGGGAAAAATGACCATTTTGAAACCATGGGCTATAGCCCAGCAGAATCTAGCAAAAAATCCTTGCATTTCAAATTTCTGTATTTTTGACAATAATTGGTTCTCAGAGCTAAATTTTCAAATGTGTGCTCAGTAAGGGATACTAGTTATTATCTATAGCATAGAAATCGTTTTTTGCGAATTCGGGAAAAATGACCATTTTGAAACCATGGGCTATAGTCCAGCAGAATTAAGCAAAAAAACCTCGCATTTAATATCTCTGTATTTTTGTTAATAATTGGTTCTCAGAGCTAAATTTTCAAATTTGTGCTCAGAAATGGATGCTTGTTATTATCTATAGCATAGAAATCGTTTTTTGCGAATTCGGGAAAATGACCATTTTGAAACCATGGGCTATAGCCCAGCAGAATCTAGCAAAAAATCCTTGCATTTCAAATTTCTGTATTTTTGACAATAATTGGTTCTCAGAGCTAAATTTTCAAATGTGCGCTCAGTAAGGGATACTAGTTATTATCTATAGCATAGAAATCGTTTTTTGCGAATTCGGGAAAAATGACCATTTTGAAACCATGGGCTATAGTCCAGCAGAATTAAGCAAAAAAACCTCGCATTTAATATCTCTGTATTTTTGTTATTAATTGGTTCTCAGAGCTAAATTTTCAAATTTGTGCTCAGAAATGGATGCTTGTTATTATCTATAGCATAGAAATCGTTTTTTGCGAATTCGGGAAAAATGACCATTTTGAAACCATGGGCTATAACCCAGCAGAATCTAGCAAAAAATCCTTGCATTTCAAATTTCTGTATTTTTGACAATAATTGGTTCTCAGAGCTAAATTTTCAAATGTGTGCTCAGTAAGGGATACTAGTTATTATCTATAGCATAGAAATCGTTTTTTGCGAATTCGGGAAAAATGACCATTTTGAAACCATGGGCTATAGCCCAGCAGAATTAAGCAAAAAAAGCCTCGCATTTAATATCTCTGTATTTTTGTTAATAATTGGTTCTCAGAGCTAAATTTTCAAATGTGTGCTCAGAAATGGATGCTTGTATTATCTATAGCATAGAAATCGTTTTTTGCGAATTGGGAAAAATGACCATTTTGAAACCATGGGCTATAGTCCAGCAGAATTAAGCAAAAAAAGCCTCGCATTTAATATCTCTGTATTTTTGTTAATAATTGGTTCTCAGAGCTAAATTTTCAAATTTGTGCTCAGAAATGGATGCTTGTTATTATCTATAGCATAGAAATCGTTTTTTGCGAATTCGGAAAAAATGACCATTTTGAAACCATGGGCTATAGCCCAGCAGAATTTAGCAAAAAATCCTTGCATTTCAAATTTCTGTATTTTTGACAATAATTGGTTCTCAGAGCTAAATTTTCAAATGTGTGCTCAGTAAGGGATACTAGTTATTATCTATAGCATAGAAATCGTTTTTTGCGAATTCGGGAAAGATGACCATTTTGAAACCATGGGCTATAGCCCAGCAGAATCTAGCAAAAAATCCTTGCATTTCAAATTTCTGTATTTTTGACAATAATTGGTTCTCAGAGCTAAATTTTCAAATGTGTGCTCAGAAATGGATGCTTGTTATTATCTATAGCATAGAAATCGTTTCTTGCGAATTCGGGAAAAATTACCATTTTGAAACCATGGGCTATAGCCCAGCAGAATTTAGCAAAAAATCCTTGCATTTCAAATTTCTATATTTTTGACAATAATTGGTTCTCAGAGCTAAATTTTTAAATGTGTGCTCAGAAATGGATGCTTGTTATTATCTATAGCATAGAAATCGTTTTGTGCGAATTCCGGAAAAATGACCATTTTGAAACCATGGGCTATAGCCCAGCAGAATTTAGCAAAAAATCCTTGCATTTCAAATTTCTGTATTTTTGACAATAATTGGTTCTCAGAGCTAAATTTTCAAATGTGTGCTCAGTAAGGGATACTAGTTATTATCTATATCATAGAAATCGTTTTTTGCGAATTCGGGAAAAATGACCATTTTGAAACCATGGGCTATAGTCCAGCAGAATTAAGCAAAAAAACCTCGCATTTAATATCTCTGTATTTTTGTTATTAATTGGTTCTCAGAGCTAAATTTTCAAATTTGTGCTCAGAAATGGATGCTTGTTATTATCTATAGCATAGAAATCGTTTTTTGCGAATTCGGGAAAAATGACCATTTTGAAACCATGGGCTATAACCCAGCAGAATCTAGCAAAAAATCCTTGCATTTCAAATTTCTGTATTTTTGACAATAATTGGTTCTCAGAGCTAAATTTTCAAATGTGTGCTCAGTAAGGGATACTAGTTATTATCTATAGCATAGAAATCGTTTTTTGCGAATTCGGGAAAAATGACCATTTTGAAACCATGGGCTATAGCCCAGCAGAATTAAGCAAAAAAAGCCTCGCATTTAATATCTCTGTATTTTTGTTAATAATTGGTTCTCAGAGCTAAATTTTCAAATGTGTGCTCAGAAATGGATGCTTGTATTATCTATAGCATAGAAATCGTTTTTTGCGAATTGGGAAAAATGACCATTTTGAAACCATGGGCTATAGTCCAGCAGAATTAAGCAAAAAAAGCCTCGCAATTAATATCTCTGTATTTTTGTTAATAATTGGTTCTCATATCTAAATTTTCAAATTTGTGCTCAGAAATGGATGCTTGTTATTATCTATAGCATAGAAATCGTTTTTTGCGAATTCGGAAAAAATGACCATTTTGAAACCATGGGCTATAGCCCAGCAGAATTTAGCAAAAAATCCTTGCATTTCAAATTTCTGTATTTTTGACAATAATTGGTTCTCAGAGCTAAATTTTCAAATGTGTGCTCAGTAAGGGATACTAGTTATTATCTATAGCATAGAAATCGTTTTTTGCGAATTCGGGAAAGATGACCATTTTGAAACCATGGGCTATAGCCCAGCAGAATCTAGCAAAAAATCCTTGCATTTCAAATTTCTGTATTTTTGTTAATAATTGGTTCTCAGAGCTAAATTTTCAAATTTGTGCTCAGAAATGGACGCTTGTTATTATCTATAGCATAGAAATCGTTTTTTGCGAATTAGGGAAAAATGACCATTTTGAAACCATGGGCTATAGTCCAGCAGAATTAAGCAAAAAAAGCCTCGCATTTAATATCTCTGTATTTTTGTTAATAATTGATTCTCAGAGCTAAATTTTCAAATTTGTGCTCAGAAATGGATGCTTGTTATTATCTATAGCATAGAAATTGTTTTTTGCGAATTCGGGAAAAATGACCATTTTGAAACCATGGGCTATAGCCCAGCAGAATCTAGCAAAAAATCCTTGCATTTCAAATTTCTGTATTTTTGTTAATAATTGGTTCTCAGAGCTAAATTTTCAAATTTGTGCTCAGAAATGGATGCTTGTTATTATCTATAGCATAGAAATCGTTTTTTGCGAATTCGGGAAAAATTACCATTTTGAAACCATGGGCTATAGCCCAGCAGAATTTAGCAAAAAATCCTTGCATTTCAAATTTCTATATTTTTGACAATAATTGGTTCTCAGAGCTAAATTTTTAAATGTGTGCTCAGAAATGGATGCTTGTTATTATCTATAGCATGGAAATCGTTTTTTGCGAATTCCGGAAAAATGACCATTTTGAAACCATGGGCTATAGCCCAGCAGAATTTAGCAAAAAATCCTTGCATTTCAAATTTCTGTATTTTTGACAATAATTGGTTCTCAGAGCTAAATTTTCAAATGTGTGCTCAGTAAGGGATACTAGTTATTATCTATATCATAGAAATCGTTTTTTGCGAATTCGGGAAAAATTACCATTTTGAAACCATGGGCTATAGTCCAGCAGAATTAAGCAAAAAAACCTCGCATTTAATATCTCTGTATTTTTGTTATTAATTGGTTCTCAGAGCTAAATTTTCAAATTTGTGCTCAGAAATGGATGCTTGTTATTATCTATAGCATAGAAATCGTTTTTTGCGAATTCGGGAAAAATGACCATTTTGAAACCATGGGCTATAGTCCAGCAGAATTAAGCAAAAAAACCTCGCATTTAATATCTCTGTATTTTTGTTATTAATTGGTTCTCAGAGCTAAATTTTCAAATTTGTGCTCAGAAATGGATGCTTGTTATTATCTATAGCATAGAAATCGTTTTTTGCGAATTCGGGAAAAATGACCATTTTGAAACCATGGGCTATAGCCCAGCAGAATTAAGCAAAAAAAGCCTCGCATTTAATATCTCTGTATTTTTGTTAATAATTGGTTCTCAGAGCTAAATTTTCAAATGTGTGCTCAGAAATGGATGCTTGTATTATCTATAGCATAGAAATCGTTTTTTGCGAATTGGGAAAAATGACCATTTTGAAACCATGGGCTATAGTCCAGCAGAATTAAGCAAAAAAAGCCTCGCATTTAATATCTCTGTATTTTTGTTAATAATTGGTTCTCAGAGCTAAATTTTCAAATTTGTGCTCAGAAATGGATGCTTGTTATTATCTATAGCATAGAAATCGTTTTTTGCGAATTCGGAAAAAATGACCATTTTGAAACCATGGGCTATAGCCCAGCAGAATTTAGCAAAAAATCCTTGCATTTCAAATTTCTGTATTTTTGACAATAATTGGTTCTCAGAGCTAAATTTTCAAATGTGTGCTCAGTAAGGGATACTAGTTATTATCTATAGCATAGAAATCGTTTTTTGCGAATTCGGGAAAGATGACCATTTTGAAACCATGGGCTATAGCCCAGCAGAATCTAGCAAAAAATCCTTGCATTTCAAATTTCTGTATTTTTGTTAATAATTGGTTCTCAGAGCTAAATTTTCAAATTTGTGCTCAGAAATGGATGCTTGTTATTATCTATAGCATAGAAATCGTTTTTTGCGAATTCGGGAAAAATGACCATTTTGAAACCATGGGCTATAGTCCAGCAGAATTAAGCAAAAAAAGCCTCGCATTTAATATCTCTGTATTTTTGTTAATAATTGATTCTCAGAGCTAAATTTTCAAATTTGTGCTCAGAAATGGATGCTTGTTATTATCTATAGCATAGAAATTGTTTTTTGCGAATTCGGGAAAAATGACCATTTTGAAACCATGGGCTATAGCCCAGCAGAATCTAGCAAAAAATCCTTGCATTTCAAATTTCTGTATTTTTGTTAATAATTGGTTCTCAGAGCTAAATTTTCAAATTTGTGCTCAGAAATGGATGCTTGTTATTATCTATAGCATAGAAATCGTTTTTTGCGAATTCGGGAAAATGACCATTTTGAAACCATGGGCTATAGCCCAGCAGAATCTAGCAAAAAATCCTTGCATTTCAAATTTCTGTATTTTTGACAATAATTGGTTCTCAGAGTTAAATTTTCAAATGTGTGCTCAGTAAGGGATACTAGTTATTATCTATAGCATAGAAATCGTTTTTTGCGAATTCGGGAAAAATGACCATTTTGAAACCATGGGCTATAGTCCAGCAGAATTAAGCAAAAAAACCTCGCATTTAATATCTCTGTATTTTTGTTAATAATTGGTTCTCAGAGCTAAATTTTCAAATTTGTGCTCAGAAATGGATGCTTGTTATTATCTATAGCATAGAAATCGTTTTTTGCGAATTCGGGAAAATGACCATTTTGAAACCATGGGCAGAATCTAGCAAAAAATCCTTGCATTTCAAATTTCTGTATTTTTGACAATAATTGGTTCTCAGAGCTAAATTTTCAAATGTGTGCTCAGTAAGGGATACTAGTTATTATCTATAGCATAGAAATCGTTTTTTGCGAATTCGGGAAAAATGACCATTTTGAAACCATGGGCTATAGTCCAGCAGAATTAAGCAAAAAAACCTCGCGTTTAATATCTCTGTATTTTTGTTAATAATTGGTTCTCAGAGCTAAATTTTCAAATTTGTGCTCAGAAATGGATGCTTGTTATTATCTATAGCATAGAAATCGTTTTTTGCGAATTCGGGAGAGACGAAAAATGACCATTTTGAAACCATGGTCTATAGCCCAGCAGAATCTAGC
Source organism: Orthonevra nobilis (assembly GCA_963555765.1). Taxonomy (NCBI): domain Eukaryota; kingdom Metazoa; phylum Arthropoda; class Insecta; order Diptera; family Syrphidae; genus Orthonevra; species Orthonevra nobilis. The sequence goes on from CAUVXE010000434.1 coordinate 9,941, forward strand.
AAAAAATCCTTGCATTTCAAATTTCTGTATTTTGACAATAATTGGTTCTCAGAGCTAAATTTTCAAATGTGTGCTCAGTAAGGGATACTAGTTATTATCTATAGCATAGAAATCATTTTTTGCGAATTCGGGAAAAATGACCATTTTGAAACCATGGGCTATAGCCCAGCAGAATTTAGCAAAAAATCCTTGCATTTCAAATTTCTGTATTTTTGACAATAATTGGTTCTCAGAGCTAAATTTTCAAATGTGTGCTCAGTAAGGGATACTAGTTATTATCTATAGCATAGAAATCGTTTTTTGCGAATTTGGGAAAAATGACCATTTTGAAACCATGGGCTATAGCCCAGCAGAATTAAGCAAAAAAAGCCTCGCATTTAATATCTCTGTATTTTTGTTAATAATTGGTTCTCAGAGCTAAATTTTCAAATGTGTGCTCAGGAATGGATGCTTGTATTATCTATAGCATAGAAATCGTTTTTGCGAATTCGGGAAAAATGACCATTTTGAAACCATGGGCTATAGCCCAGCAGAATTAAGCAAAAAAAGCCTCGCATTTAATATCTCTGTATTTTTGTTAATAATTGGTTCTCAGAGCTAAATTTTCAAATGTGTGCTCAGAAATGGATGCTTGTATTATCTATAGCATAGAAATCGTTTTTTGCGAATTGGGAAAAATGACCATTTTGAAACCATGGGCTATAGTCCAGCAGAATTAAGCAAAAAAAGCCTCGCATTTAATATCTCTGTATTTTTGTTAATAATTGGTTCTCAGAGCTAAATTTTCAAATTTGTGCTCAGAAATGGATGCTTGTTATTATCTATAGCATAGAAATCGTTTTTTGCGAATTCGGAAAAAATGACCATTTTGAAACCATGGGCTATAGCCCAGCAGAATTTAGCAAAAAATCCTTGCATTTCAAATTTCTGTATTTTTGACAATAATTGGTTCTCAGAGCTAAATTTTCAAATGTGTGCTCAGTAAGGGATACTAGTTATTATCTATAGCATAGAAATCGTTTTTTGCGAATTTGGGAAAAATGACCATTTTGAAACCATGGGCTATAGCCCAGCAGAATTAAGCAAAAAAAGCCTCGCATTTAATATCTCTGTATTTTTGTTAATAATTGGTTCTCAGAGCTAAATTTTCAAATGTGTGCTCAGAAATGGATGCTCGTTATTATCTATAGCATAGAAATCGTTTTTTGCGAATTGGGAAAAATGACCATTTTGAAACCATGGGCTATAGTCCAGCAGAATTAAGCAAAAAAAGCCTCGCATTTAATATCTCTGTATTTTTGACAATAGTTGGTTCTCAGAGCTAAATTTTCAAATGTGTGCTCAGTAAGGGATACTAGTTATTATCTATAGCATAGAAATCGTTTTTTGCGAATTCGGAAAAAATGACCATTTTGAAACCATGGGCTATAGTCCAGCAGAATTAAGCAAAAAAACCTCGCATTTAATATCTCTGTATTTTTGTTAATAATTGGTTCTCAGAGCTAAATTTTCAAATTTGTGCTCAGAAATGGATGCTTGTTATTATCTATAGCATAGAAATCGTTTTTCGCGAATTCGGAAAAAATGACCATTTTGAAAACATGGGCTATAGTCCAGCAGAATTAAGCAAAAAAAGCCTCGCATTTAATATCTCTGTATTTTTGTTAATAATTGGTTCTCAGAGCTAAATTTTCAAATTTGTGCTCAGAAATGGATGCTTGTTATTATCTATAGCATAGAAATCGTTTTTTGCGAATTGGGAAAAATTACCATTTTGAAACCATGGGCTATAGTCCAGCAGAATTAAGCAAAAAAAGCCTCGCATTTAATATCTCTGTATTTTTGTTAATAATTGGTTCTCAGAGCTAAATTTTCAAATTTGTGCTCAGTAAGGGATACTAGTTATTATCTATAGCATAGAAATCGTTTTTTGCGAATTGGGAAAAATGACCATTTTGAAACCATGGGCTATAGTCCAGCAGAATTAAGCAAAAAAACCTCGCATTTAATATCTCTGTATTTTTGTTAATAATTGGTTCTCAGAGCTAAATTTTCAAATTTGTGCTCAGAAATGGATGCTTGTTATTATCTATAGCATAGAAATTGTTTTTTGCGAATTCGGGAAAAATGACCATTTTGAAACCATGGGCTATAGCCCAGCAGAATCTAGCAAAAAATCCTTGCATTTCAAATTTCTGTATTTTTGTTAATAATTGGTTCTCAAAGCTAAATTTTCAAATGTGTGCTCAGAAATGGATGCTTGTTATTATCTATAGCATAGAAATCGTTTTTTGCGAACTCGGAAAAAATGACCATTTTGAAACCATGGGCTATAGTCCAGCAGAATTAAGCAAAAAAACCTCGCATTTAATATCTCTGTATTTTTGTTAATAATTGGTTCTCAGAGCTAAATTTTCAAATTTGTGCTCAGAAATGGATGCTTGTTATTATCTATAGCATAGAAATCGTTTTTTGCGAATTCGGGAAAAATGACCATTTTGAAACCATGGGCTATAGCCCAGCAGAATCTACCAAAAAATCCCTGCATTTCAAATTTCTGTATTTTTGACAATAATTGGTTCTCAGAGCTAAATTTTCAAATGTGTGCTCAGTAAGAGATACTAGTTATTATCTATAGCATAGAAATCGTTTTTTGCGAATTCGGGAAAAATGACCATTTTGAAACCATGGGCTATAGCCCAGCAGAATCTAGCAAAAAATCCTTGCATTTCAAATTTCTGTATTTTTGACAATAATTGATTCTCAGAGCTAAATTTTCAAATGTGTGCTCAGTAAGGGATACTAGTTATTATCTATACCATAGAAATCGTTTTTTGCGAATTCGGGAAGCATAACCATTTTTAAACCATGGGCCATAGCCCAGCAGAATCTAGCAAAAAATCCTTGCATTTCAAATTTCTATATTTTTGACAATAATTGCTTCTCAGAGCTAAATTTTCAAATGTGTGCTCAGTAAGGGATACTAGTTATTATCTATAGCATAGAAATCGTTTTTTGCGAATTCGGAAAAAATGACCATTTTGAAACCATGGGCTATAGTCCAGCAGAATTTAGCAAAAAAAGCCTCGCATTTAATATCTCTGTATTTTTGTTAATAATTGGTTCTCAGAGCTAAATTTTCAAATTTGTGCTCAGAAATGGATGCTTGTTATTATCTGTAGCATAGAAATCGTTTTTTGCGAATTCGGGAAAAATGACCTATTTGAAACCGTGGGCTATAGTCCAGCAGAATTAAGCAAAAAAAGCCTCGCATTTAATATCTCTGTATTTTTGTTAATAATTGGTTCTCAGAGCTAAATTTTCAAATTTGTGCTCAGAAATGGATGCTTGTTATTATCTGTAGCACAGAAATCGTTTTTTGCGAATTCGGGAAAAATGACCATTTTGAAACCATGGGCTATAGTCCAGCAGAATTAAGCAAAAAAAGCCTCGCATTTAATATCTCTGTATTTTTGTTATAATTGGTTCTCAAAACTAAATTTTCAAATTTGTGCTCAGAAATGGATGTTTGTTATTATCTATAGCATAGAAATCGTTTTTTGCGAATTCGGGAAAAATGACCATTTTGAAACCATGGGCTATAGCCCAGCAGAATCTAGCAAAAAATCCTTGCATTTCAAATTTCTGTATTTTTGACAATAATTGGTTCTCAGAGCTAAATTTTCAAATGTGTGCTCAGTAAGGGATACTAGTTATTATCTATAGCATAGAAATCGTTTTTTGCGAATTCGGGAAATATAACCATTTTTAAACCATGGGCTATAGCCCAGCAGAATCTAGCAAAAAATCCTTGCATTTCAAATTTCTATATTTTTGACAATAATTGGTTCTCAGAGCTAAATTTTCAAATGTGTGCTCAGTAAGGGATACTAGTTATTATCTATAGCATAGAAATCGTTTTTTGCGAATTCGGAAAAAATGACCATTTTTAAACCATGGGCTATAGTCCAGCAGAATTTAGCAAAAAAAGCCTCGCATTTAATATCTCTGTATTTTTGTTAATAATTGGTTCTCAGAGCTAAATTTTCAAATTTGTGCTCAGAAATGGATGCTTGTTATTATCTGTAGCATAGAAATCGTTTTTTGCGAATTCGGGAAAAATGACCATTTTGAAACCATGGGCTATAGTCCAGCAGAATTAAGCAAAAAAAGCCTCGCATTTAATATCTCTGTATTTTTGTTAATAATTGGTTGTCAGAGCTAAATTTTCAAATTTGTGCTCAGAAATGGATGCTTGTTATTATCTGTAGCATAGAAATCGTTTTTTGCGAATTCGGGAAAAATGACCATTTTGAAACCATGGGCTATAGTCCAGCAGAATTAAGCAAAAAAAGCCTCGCATTTAATATCTCTGTATTTTTTTTATAATTGGTTCTCAAAGCTAAATTTTCAAATTTGTGCTCAGAAATGGATGCTTGTTATTATCTATAGCATAGAAATCGTTTTTTGCGAATTCGGGAAAAATGACCATTTTGAAACCATGGGCTATAGCCCAGCAGAATCTAGCAAAAAATCCTTGCATTTCAAATTTCTATATTTTTGACAATAATTGGTTCTCAGAGCTAAATTTTCAAATGTGTGCTCAGTAAGGGATACTTGTTATTATCTATAGCATAGAAATCGTTTTTTGCGAATTCGGGAAAAATGACCATTTTGAAACCATGGGCTATAGTCCAGCAGAATTAAGCAAAAAAACCTCGCATTTAATATCTCTGTATTTTTGTTAATAATTGGTTCTCAGAGCTAAATTTTCAAATTTGTGCTCAGAAATGGATGCTTGTTATTATCTGTAGCATAGAAATCGTTTTTTGCGAATTCGGGAAAAATGACCATTTTGAAACCATGGGCTATAGCCCAGCAGAATTAAGCAAAAAATCCTTGCATTTCAAATTTCTGTATTTTTGTTAATAATTGGTTCTCAGAGCTAAATTTTCAAATGTGTGCTCAGTAAGGGATACTAGTTATTATCTATAGCATAGAAATCGTTTTTTGTGAATTCGGAAAAAATGACCATTTTGAAACCATGGGCTATAGTCCAGCAGAATTAAGCAAAAAATCCTTGCATTTCAAATTTCTGTATTTTTGACAATAATTGGTTCTCAGAGCTAAATTTTCAAATGTGTGCTCAGTAAGGGATACTAGTTATTATCTATAGCATAGAAATCGTTTTTTGCGAATTCGGGAAATATAACCATTTTTAAACCATGGGCTATAGTCCAGCAGAATTAAGCAAAAAAAGCCTCGCATTTAATATCTCTGTATTTTTGTTAATAATTGGTTCTCAGAGCTAAATTTTCAAATTTGTGCTCAGAAATGGATGCTTGTTATTATCTATAGCATAGAAATTGTTTTTTGCGAATTCGGGAAAAATGACCATTTTGAAACCATGGGCTATAGTCCAGCAGAATTTAGCAAAAAATCCTTGCATTTCAAATTTCTGTATTTTTGACAATAATTGGTTCTCAGAGCTAAATTTTCAAATGTGTGCTCAGTAAGGGATACTAGTTATTATCTATAGCATAGAAATCGTTTTTTGCGAATTCGGGAAAAATGACCATTTTGAAACCATGGGCTATAGTCCAGCAGAATTTAGCAAAAAATCCTTGCATTTCAAATTTCTGTATTTTTGACAATAATTGGTTCTCAGAGCTAAATTTTCAAATGTGTGCTCAGTAAGGGATACTAGTTATTATCTATAGCATAGAAATCGTTTTTTTGCGAATTCGGAAAAAATGACCATTTTGAAACCATGGGCTATAGTCCAGCAGAATTAAGCAAAAAATCCTTGCATTTCAAATTTCTGTATTTTTGACAATAATTGGTTCTCAGAGCTAAATTTTCAAATGTGTGCTCAGTAAGGGATACTAGTTATTATCTATAGCATAGAAATCGTTTTTTGCGAATTCGGGAAATATAACCATTTTTAAACCATGGGCTATAGTCCAGCAGAATTAAGCAAAAAAAGCCTCGCATTTAATATCTCTGTATTTTTGTTAATAATTGGTTCTCAGAGCTAAATTTTCAAATTTGTGTTCAGAAATGGATGCTTGTTATTATCTACAGCATAGAAATTGTTTTTTGCGAATTCGGGAAAAATGACCATTTTGAAACCATGGGCTATAGTCCAGCAGAATTTAGCAAAAAATCCTTGCATTTCAAATTTCTGTATTTTTGACAATAATTGGTTCTCAGAGCTAAATTTTCAAATTTGTGCTCAGAAATGGATGCTTGTTATTATCTGTAGCATAGAAATCGTTTTTTGCGAATTCGGGAAAAATGACCATTTTGAAACCATGGGCTATAGCCCAGCAGAATTAAGCAAAAAATCCTTGCATTTCAAATTTCTGTATTTTTGGCAATAATTGGTTCTCAGAGCTAAATTTTCAAATGTGTGCTCAGAAATGGATGCTTGTTATTATATTTAGCATAGAAATCGTTTTTTGCGAATTCGGAAAAAATGACCATTTTGAAACCATGGGCTATAGTCCAGCAGAATTAAGCAAAAAAAGCCTCGCATTTAATATCTCTGTATTTTTGTTAATAATTGGTTCTCAAAGCTAAATTTTCAAATTCGTGCTCAGTAAGGGATACTAGTTATTGTCTATAGCATAGAAATCGTTTTTTGCGAATTCGGGAAAAATTACCATTTTGAAACCATGGGCTATAGCCCAGCAGAATTTAGCAAAAAATCCTTGCATTTCAAATTTCTATATTTTTGACAATAATTGGTTCTCAGAGCTAAATTTTCGAATTTGTGCTCAGAAATGGATGCTTGTTATTATCTGTAGCATGGAAATCGTTTTTTGCGAATTCGGGAAAAATGACCATTTTGAAACCATGGGCTATAGCCCAGCAGAATCTAGCAAAAAATCCTTGCATTTCAAATTTCTGTATTTTTGACAATAATTGGTTCTCAGAGCTAAATTTTCAAATTTGTGCTCAGAAATGGATGCTTGTTATTATCTGTAGCATAGAAATCGTTTTTTGCGAATTCGGGAAATATAACCATTTTGAAACCATGGGCTATAGCCCAGCAGAATTTAGCAAAAAATCCTTGCATTTCAAATTTCTGTATTTTTGACAATAATTGGTTCTCAGAGCTAAATTTTCAAATTTGTGCTCAGAAATGGATGCTTGTTATTATCTGTAGCATAGAAATCGTTTTTTGCGAATTCGGGAAAAATGACCATTTTGAAACCATGGGCTATAGCCCAGCAGAATTAAGCAAAAAAAGCCTCGCATTTAATATCTCTGTATTTTTTTAATAATTGGTTCTCAAAGCTAAATTTTCAAATGTGTGCTCAGTAAGGGATACTAGTTATTATCTTTAGCATAGAAATTGTTTTTTGCGAATTCGGGAAAAATTACCATTTTGAAACCATGGGCTATAGCCCAGCAGAATTTAGCAAAAAATCCTTGCATTTCAAATTTCTATATTTTTGACAATAATTGGTTCTCAGAGCTAAATTTTCAAATTTGTGCTCAGAAATGGATGCTTGTTATTATCTGTAGCATGGAAATCGTTTTTTGCGAATTCGGGAAAAATGACCATTTTGAAACCATGGGCTATAGCCCAGCAGAATTAAGCAAAAAATCCTTGCATTTCAAATTTCTGTATTTTTGACAATAATTGGTTCTCAGAGCTAAATTTTCAAATTTGTGCTCAGAAATGGATGCTTGTTATTATCTGTAGCATAGAAATCGTTTTTTGCGAATTCGGGAAATATAACCATTTTGAAACCATGGGCTATAGCCCAGCAGAATTTAGCAAAAAATCCTTGCATTTCAAATTTCTGTATTTTTGACAATAATTGGTTCTCAGAGCTAAATTTTCAAATGTGTGCTCAGTAAGGGATACTAGTTATTATCTATAGCATAGAAATCGTTTTTTGCGAATTCTGGAAAAATTACCATTTTGAAACCATGGGCTATAGTCCAGCAGAATTAAGCAAAAAAACCTCGCATTTAATATCTCTGTATTTTTGTTAATAATTGGTTCTCAGAGCTAAATTTTCAAATGTGTGCTCAGAAATGGATGATTGTTATTATCTATAGCATAGAAATCGTTTTTTGCGAATTCGGGAAAAATTACCATTTTGAAACCATGTATTTTTGTTAATAATTGGTTCTCAAAGCTAAATTTTCAAATTCGTGCTCAGTAAGGGATACTAGTTATTATCTATAGCATAGAAATCGTGTTTTGCGAATTCGGGAAATATAACCATTTTTAAACCATGGGCTATAGTCCAGCAGAATTAAGCAAAAAAAGCCTCGCATTTAATATCTCTGTATTTTTGTTAATAATTTGTTCTCAAAGCTAAATTTTCAAATGTGTGCTCAGAAATGGATGCTTGTTATTATCTATAGCATAGAAATCGTTTTTTGCGAATTCGGGAAAAATTACCATTTTGAAACCATGGGCTATAGCCCAGCAGAATCTAGCAAAAAATCCTTGCATTTCAAATTTCTGTATTTTTGACAATAATTGGTTCTCAGAGCTAAATTTTCAAATGTGTGCTCAGTAAGGGATACTAGTTATTATCTATAGCATAGAAATCGTTTTTTGCGAATTCGGGAAAAATGACCATTTTGAAACCATGGGCTATAGTCCAGCAGAATTAAGCAAAAAAACCTCGCATTTAATATCTCTGTATTTTTGTTAATAATTGGTTCTCAGAGCTAAATTTTCAAATTTGTGCTCAGAAATGGATGCTTGTTATTATCTGTAGCATAGAAATCGTTTTTTTCGAATTCGGGAAAAATGACCATTTTGAAACCATGGGCTATAGCCCAGCAGAATTAAGCAAAAAATCCTTGCATTTCAAATTTCTGTATTTTTGTTAATAATTGGTTCTCAGAGCTAAATTTTCAAATGTGTGCTTAGTAAGGGATACTAGTTATTATCTTTAGCATAGAAATCGTTTTTTGCGAATTCGGGAAAAATGACCATTTTGAAACCATGGGCTATAGCCCAGCAGAATTAAGCAAAAAATCCTTGCATTTCAAATTTCTGTATTTTTGACAATAATTGGTTCTCAGAGCTAAATTTTCAAATTTGTGCTCAGAAATGGATGCTTGTTATTATCTGTAGCATAGAAATCGTTTTTTGCGAATTCGGGAAAAATGACCATTTTGAAACCATGGGCTATAGTCCAGCAGAATTAAGCAAAAAAAGCCTCGCATTTAATATCTCTGTATTTTTGTTAATAATTGGTTCTCAAAGCTAAATTTTCAAATTTGTGCTCAGAAATGGATGCTTGTTATTATCTGAAGCATAGAAATCGTTTTTTGCGAATTCGGGAAAAATGACCATTTTGAAACCCTGGGCTATAGCCCAGCAGAATCTAGCAAAAATTCCTTGCATTTCAAATTTCTGTATTTTTGACAATAATTGGTTCTCAGAGCTAAATTTTCAAATGTGTGCTCAGTAAGGGATACTAGTTATTATCTATAGCATAGAAATCGTTTTTTGCGAATTCGGGAAAAATGACCATTTTGAAACCATGGGCCCAGCAGAATCTAGCAAAAAATCCTTGCATTTCAAATTTCTGTATTTTTGACAATAATTGGTTCTCAGAGCTAAATTTTCAAACGTGTGCTCAGTAAGGGATACTAGTTATTATCTATAGCATAGAAATCGTTTTTTGCGAATTCGGGAAAAATGACCATTTTGAAACCATGGGCTATAGCCCAGCAGAATTAAGCAAAAAAAGCCTCGCATTTAATATCTCTGTATTTTTGTTAATAATTGGTTCTCAGAGCTAAATTTTCAAATGTGTGCTCAGAAATGGATGCTTGTTATTATCTGTAGCATAGAAATCGTTTTTTGCGAATTCGGGAAAAATGACCATTTTGAAACCATGGGCTATAGTCCAGCAGAATTAAGCAAAAAAAGCTAAATTTTCAAATGTGTGCTCAGTAAGGGATACTAGTTATTATCTATAGCATAGAAATCGTTTTTTGCGAATTCGGGAAATATAACCATTTTTCAACCATGGGCTATAGTCCAGCAGAATTAAGCAAAAAAAGCCTCGCATTTAATATCTCTGTATTTTTGTTAATAATTGGTTCTCAGAGCTAAATTTTCAAATTTGTGCTCAGAAATGGATGCTTGTTATTATCTGTAGCATAGAAATCGTTTTTTGCGAATTCGGGAAAAATGACCATTTTGAAACCATGGGCTATAGCCCAGCAGAATCTAGCAAAAAAAGCCTCGCATTTAACATCTCTGTATTTTTGTTAATAATTGGTTCTCAGAGCTAAATTTTCAAATGTGTGCTCAGTAAGGGATACTAGTTATTATCTATAGCATAGAAATCGTTTTTTGCGAATTCGGGAAAAATGACCATTTTGAAACCATGGGATATAGCCCAGCAGAATTTAGCAAAAAATCCTTGCATTTCAAATTTCTGTATTTTTGACAATAATTGGTTCTCAGAGCTAAATTTTCAAATGTGTGCTCAGTAAGGGATACTAGTTATTATCTATAGCATAGAAATCGTTTTTTGCGAATTCGGGAAAAATGACCATTTTGAAACCATGGGCTATAGTCCAGCAGAATTTAGCAAAAAATCCTTGCATTTCAAATTTCTGTATTTTTGACAATAATTGGTTCTCAGAGCTAAATTTTCAAATGTGTGCTCAGTAAGGGATACTAGTTATTATCTATAGCATAGAAATCGTTTTTTGCGAATTCGGGAAAAATGACCATTTTGAAACCATGGGCTATAGTCCAGCAGAATTTAGCAAAAAATCCTTGCATTTCAAATTTCTGTATTTTTGACAATAATTGGTTCTCAGAGCTAAATTTTCAAATGTGTGCTCAGTAAGGGATACTAGTTATTATCTATAGCATAGAAATCGTTTTTTTGCGAATTCGGAAAAAATGACCATTTTGAAACCATGGGCTATAGTCCAGCAGAATTAAGCAAAAAATCCTTGCATTTCAAATTTCTGTATTTTTGACAATAATTGGTTCTCAGAGCTAAATTTTCAAATGTGTGCTCAGTAAGGGATACTAGTTATTATCTATAGCATAGAAATCGTTTTTTGCGAATTCGGGAAATATAACCATTTTTAAACCATGGGCTATAGTCCAGCAGAATTAAGCAAAAAAAGCCTCGCATTTAATATCTCTGTATTTTTGTTAATAATTGGTTCTCAGAGCTAAATTTTCAAATTTGTGCTCAGAAATGGATGCTTGTTATTATCTACAGCATAGAAATTGTTTTTTGCGAATTCGGGAAAAATGACCATTTTGAAACCATGGGCTATAGTCCAGCAGAATTTAGCAAAAAATCCTTGCATTTCAAATTTCTGTATTTTTGACAATAATTGGTTCTCAGAGCTAAATTTTCAAATTTGTGCTCAGAAATGGATGCTTGTTATTATCTGTAGCATAGAAATCG
>CAUVXE010000435.1:0-65940 GCA_963555765.1 Orthonevra nobilis
ATGCCAGCTAGCCAGCAACTGGCTACCGCCAGCTACCCACCAACTGGCTAATGCCAGCTACCCACAACTGGCTAATGCCAGCTACCCACCAACTGGGCTAATGCCAGCTAGCCAGCAACTGGCTACCGCCACTACCCACCAACTGGCTAATGCCAGCTACCCACAACTGGCTAATGCCAGCTACCCAGCAACTGGCTACCGCCAGCTACCCAGCAACTGGCTAATGCCAGCTACCCAGCAACTGGCTAACGCCAGGCTACCCAGCAACTGGCTACCGCCAGCTACCCACCAACTGGCTACCGCCAGCTACCCACCAACTGGCTACCGCCAGCTACCCACCAACTGGCTAATGCCAGCTACCCACCAACTGGCTAATGCCAGCTAGCCAGCAAACTGGCTAATGCCAGCTACCCACCAACTGGCTACCGCCAGCTACCCACCAACTGGCTAATGCCAGCTACCCAGCAACTGGCTACCGCCAGCTACCCAGCAACTGGCTAATGCCAGCTACCCACCAACTGGCTAATGCCAGCTACCCAGCAACTGGCTAATGCCAGCTAGCCAGCAACTGGCTACCGCCAGCTACCCAGCAACTGGCTAATGCCAGCTAGCCAGCAACTGGCTAATGCCAGCTACCCACCAACTGGCTACTGCCAGCTACCCAGCAACTGGCTAATGCCAGCTACCCACCAACTGGCTACCACCAGCTACCCACCAACTGGCTAATGCCAGCTACCCACCAACTGGCTAATGCCAGCTAGCCAGCAACTGGCTACCGCCAGCTACCCACCAACTGGCTAATGCCAGCTACCCAGCAACTGGCTAATGCCAGCTACCCACCAACTGGCTAATGCCAGCTACCCAGCAACTGGCTACCGCCAGCTACCCAGCAACTGGCTAATGCCAGCTACCCAGCAACTGGCTAATGCCAGCTACCCAGCAACTGGCTAATGCCAGCTACCCACCAACTGGCTAATGCCAGCTAGCCAGCAACTGGCTACCGCCAGCTACCCACCAACTGGCTACCGCCAGCTACCCACCAACTGGCTAATGCCAGCTACCCACCAACTGGCTAATGCCAGCTACCCACCAACTGGCTAATGCCAGCTACCCACCAACTGGATAATGCCAGCTACCCACCAACTGGCTAATGCCAGCTACCCAGCAAACTGGCTAATGCCAGCTACCCACCAACTGGCTACCGCCAGCTACCCAGCAACTGGCTAATGCCAGCTACCCACCAACTGGCTAATGCCAGCTAGCCAGCAACTGGCAACCGCCAGCTACCCACCAACTGGCTACCGCCAGCTACCCACCAACTGGCTACCGCCAGCTACCCAGCAACTGGCTACCGCCAGCTACCCAGCAACTGGCTAATGCCAGCTACCCACCAACTGGCTACCGCCAGCTACCCACCAACTGGCTAATGCCAGCTACCCACCAACTGGCTACCGCCAGCTACCCACCAACTGGCTAATGCCAGCTACCCACCAACTGGCTAATGCCAGCTACCCACCAACTGGCTAATGCCAGCTAGCCAGCAACTGGCTACCGCCAGCTACCCACCAGCTGGCTAATGCCAGCTACCCACCAACTGGCTAATGCCAGCTACCCAGCAACTGGCTACCGCCAGCTACCCACCAACTGGCTACCGCCAGCTACCCACCAACTGGCTAATGCCAGCTACCCACCAACTGGCTAATGCCAGCTACCCCACCAACTGGCTAATGCCAGCTACCCACCAACTGGCTAATGCCAGCTAGCCAGCAACTGGCTACCGCCAGCTACCCACCAACTGGCTACCGCCAGCTACCCACCAACTGGCTAATGCCAGCTACCACCAACTGGCTACCGCCAGCTACCCACCAACTGGCTAATGCCAGCTACCCACCAACTGGCTACCGCCAGCTACCCACCAACTGGCTACCGCCAGCTACCCACCAACTGGCTAATGCCAGCTACCCAGCAACTGGCTAATGCCAGCTACCCACCAACTGGCTACCGCCAGCTACCCACCAACTGGCTAATGCCAGCTACCCAGCAACTGGCTAATGCCAGCTACCCAGCAACTGGCTAATGCCAGCTACCCACCAACTGGCTAATGCCAGCTACCAACTGGCTAATGCCAGCTAGCCAGCAACTGGCTACCGCCAGCTACCCACCAACTGGCTACCGCCAGCTACCCAGCAACTGGCTAATGCCAGCTAGCCAGCAACTGACTACCGCCAGCTACCCAGCAACTGGCTAATGCCAGCTACCCAGCAACTGGCTACCGCCAGCTACCCAGCAACTGGCTAATGCCAGCTACCCACCAACTGGCTACCGCCAGCTACCCAGCAACTGGCTAATGCCAGCTACCCACCAACTGGCTAATGCCAGCTACCCACCAACTGGCTAATGCCAGCTAGCCAGCAGCTACCCACCAACTAGCTAATGCCAGCTACCCAGCAACTGGCTAATGCCAGCTACCCACCAACTGGCTAATGCCAGCTACCCACCAACTGGCTAATGCCAGCTACCCACCAACTGGCTAATGCCAGCTAGCCAGCAACTGGCTACCGCCAGCTACCCACCAACTGGCTAATGCCAGCTACCCACCAACTGGCTAATGCCAGCTAGCCAGCAGCTACCCACCAACTGGCTAATGCCAAGCTACCCACCAACTGGCTAATGCCAGCTAGCCAGCAACTGGCTACCGCCAGCTACCCACCAACTGGCTACCGCCAGCTACCCACCAACTGGCTACCGCCAGCTACCCAGCAACTGGCTAATGCCAGCTACCCAGCAACTGGCTACCGCCAGCTACCCAGCAACTGGCTACCGCCAGCTACCCAGCAACTGGCTAATGCCAGCTACCCACCAACTGGCTAATGCCAGCTACCCAGCAACTGGCTACCGCCAGCTACCCAGCAACTGGCTAATGCCAGCTACCCACCAACTGGCTACCGCCAGCTACCCACCAACTGGCTAATGCCAGCTACCCACCAACTGGCTACCGCCAGCTACCCACCAACTGGCTAATGCCAGCTAGCCAGCAACTGGCTACCGCCAGCTACCCAGCAACTGGCTAATGCCAGCTACCCACCAACTGGCTACCGCCAGCTACCCACCAACTGGCTAATGCCAGCTATCCACCAACTGGCTTATGCCAGCTACCCACCAACTGGCTAATGCCAGCTACCCACCAACTGGCTAATGCCAGCTACCCACCAACTGGCTAATGCCAGCTACCCAGCAACTGGCTAATGCCAGCTACCCACCAACTGGCTACCGCCAGCTACCCAGCAACTGGCTAATGCCAGCTACCCACCAACTGGCTACCGCCAGCTACCCACCAACTGGCTAATGCCAGCTATCCACCAACTGGCTTATGCCAGCTACCCACCAACTGGCTACCGCCAGCTACCCACCAACTGGCTAATGCCAGCTATCCACCAACTGGCTTATGCCAGCTAGCCAGCCCCCACCAACTGGCTACCGCCAGCTACCCAGCAACTGGCTACCGCCAGCTACCCAGCAACTGGCTACCGCCAGCTACCCACCAACTGGCTAATGCCAGCTACCCACCAACTGGCTAATGCCAGCTACCCAACAACTGGCTACCGCCAGCTACCCAGCAACTGGCTAATGCCAGCTACCAACCAACTGGCTACCGCCAGCTACCCACCAACTGGCTAATGCCAGCTACCCACCAACTGGCTACCACCAGCTACCCACCAACTGGCTACCGCCAGCTACCCACCAACTGGCTAATGCCAGCTACCCACCAACTGGCTAATGCCAGCTACTGGCTACCGCCAGCCACCCACCAACTAGCTACCGCCAACTACCCAGCAACTGGCTACCGCCAGCTACCCACCAACTGGCTAATGCCAGCTACCCAGCAACTGGCTACCGCCAGCTACCCACCAACTGGCTAATGCCAGCTACCCACCAACTGGCTAATGCCAGCTAGCCAGCAACTGGCTACCGCCAGCTACCCACCAACTGGCTAATGCCAGCTACCCACCAACTGGCTAATGCCAGCTACCCACCAACTGGCTAATGCCAGCTACCCAGCAACTGGCTACCGCCAGCTACCCAGCAACTGGCTAATGCCAGCTACCCACCAACTGGCTAATGCCAGCTAGCCAGCAACTGGCTACCGCCAGCTACCCACCAACTGGCTAATGCCAGCTATCCACCAACTGGCTTATGCCAGCTAGCCAGCCACCCACCAACTGGCTAATGCCAGCTACCCAGCAACTGGCTACCGCCAGCTACCCACCAACTGGCTAATGCCAGCTACCCACCAACTGGATAATGCCAGCTACTGGCTACCGCCAGCCACCCACCAACTAGCTACCGCCAACTACCCAGCAACTGGCTAATGCCAGCTACCCACCAACTGGCTAATGCCAGCTAGCCAGCAACTGGCTACCGCCAGCTACCCACCAACTGGCTAATGCCAGCTACCCAGCAACTGGCTAATGCCAGCTACCCAGCAACTGGCTACCGCCAGCTACCCAGCAACTGGCTAATGCCAGCTACCCACCAACTGGCTACCGCCAGCTACCCACCAACTGGCTAATGCCAGCTACCCACCAACTGGCTACCGCCAGCTACCCACCAACTGGCTAATGCCAGCTAGCCAGCAACTGGCTACCGCCAGCTACCCACCAACTGGCTACCGCCAGCTACCCACCAACTGGCTAATGCCAGCTACCCAGCAACTGGCTAATGCCAGCTACCCAGCAACTGGCTAATGCCAGCTACCCACCAACTGGCTAATGCCAGCTACCCAGCAACTGGCTAATGCCAGCTACCCAACAACTGGCTAATGCCAGCTAGCCAGCAACTGGCTACCGCCAGCTACCCAACAACTGGCTACCGCCAGCTACCCAGCAACTGGCTAATGCCAGCTACCCCACCAACTGGCTACCGCCAGCTACCCAGCAACTGGCTAATGCCAGCTACCCACCAACTGGCTACCGCCAGCTACCCACCAACTGGCTAATGCCAGCTACCCACCAACTGGCTAATGCCAGCTACCCACCAACTGGCTAATGCCAGCTAGCCAGCAACTGGCTACCGCCAGCTACCCACCAACTGGCTACCGCCAGCTACCCACCAACTGGCTAATGCCAGCTACCCACCAACTGGCTAATGCCAGCTAGCCAGCAACCGCCAGCTACCCAGCAACTGGCTACCGCCAGCTACCCAGCAACTGGCTACCGCCAGCTACCCAGCAACTGGCTAATGCCAGCTACCCACCAACTGGCTACCGCCAGCTACCCACCAACTGGCTAATGCCAGCTACCCACCAACTGGCTAATGCCAGCTAGCCACCAACTGGCTAATGCCAGCTACCCAGCAACTGGCTAATGCCAGCTACCCACCAACTGGCTAATGCCAGCTACCTAGCAACTGGCTACCGCCAGCTACACACCAACTGGCTAATGCCAGCTCCCCACCAACTGGCTAATGCCAGCTTCCCAGCAACTGGCTAATGCCAGCTACCCACCAACTGGCTACCGCCAGCTACCCAGCAACTGGCTAATGCCAGCTACCCACCAACTGGCTACCGCCAGCTACCCAGCAACTGGCTACCGCCAGCTACCCACCAACTGGCTAATGCCAGCTAGCCAGCAACTGGCTACCGCCAGCTACCCACAAACTGGCTAATGCCAGCTACCTAGCAACTGGCTACCGCCAGCTACACACCAACTGGCTAATGCCAGCTCCCCACCAACTGGCTAATGCCAGCTACCCACCAACTGGCTAATGCCAGCTAGCCAGCAGCTACCCACCAACTGGCTAATGCCAGCTACCCACCAACTGGCTAATGCCAGCTACCCACCAACTGGCTACCGCCAGCTACCCACCAACTGGCTAATGCCAGCTAGCCAGCCACCCACCAACTGGCTACCGCCAGCTACCCAGCAACTGGCTAATGCCAGCTACCCACCAACTGGCTAATGCCAGCTACCCAGCAACTGGCTACCGCCAGCTACCCACCAACTGGCTAATGCCAGCTACCCACCAACTGGCTAATGCCAGCTACCCACCAACTGGATAATGCCAGCTACTGGCTACCGCCAGCTACCCACAAACTGGCTTATGCCAGCTACCTAGCAACTGGCTACCGCCAGCTTCACACCAACTGGCTAATGCCAGCTCCCCACCAACTGGCTAATGCCAGCTACCCACCAACTGGATAATGCCAGCTACCCACCAACTGGCTACCGCCAGCTACCCACCAACTGGCTAATGCCAGCTAGCCAGCAGCTGGCTACCGCCAGCTACCCACAAACTGGCTAATGCCAGCTACCTAGCAACTGGCTACCGCCAGCTACACACCAACTGGCTAATGCCAGCTACCCACCAACTGGCTAATGCCAGCTACCCACCAACTGGCTAATGCCAGCTACCCACCAACTGGCTACCGCCAGCTACCCACCCACTGGCTAATGCCAGCTATCCACCAACTGGCTTATGCCAGCTAGCCAGCCACCCACCAACTGGCTACCGCCAGCTACCCAGCAACTGGCTAATGCCAGCTACCCACCAACTGGCTAATGCCAGCTACCCAGCAACTGGCTACCGCCAGCTACCCACCAACTGGCTAATGCCAGCTACCCACCAACTGCGTATGCCAGCTAGCCAGCAACCGCCAGCTACCCAGCAACTGGCTAATGCCAGCTACCCACCAACTGGCTACCGCCAGCTACCCACCAACTGGCTAATGCCAGCTACCCACCAACTGGCTAATGCCAGCTAGCCAGCAACTGGCTACCGCCAGCTACCCACCAACTGGCTAATGCCAGCTACCCAGCAACTGGCTAATGCCAGCTACCCACCAACTGGCTAATGCCAGCTACACAGCAACTGGCTAATGCCAGCTACCCAGCAACTGGCTACCGCCAGCTACCGAGCAACTGGCTAATGCCAGCTACCGAGCAACTGGGTAATGCCAGCTACCCACCAACTGGCTACCGCCAGCTACCCACCAACTGGCTAATGCCAGCTACCACCAACTGGCTACCGCCAGCTACCCCAACAACTGGCTAATGCCAGCTACCCACCAACTGGCTAATGCCAGCTAGCCAGCAACTGGTTACCGCCAGCTACCCACCAACTGGCTAATGCCAGCTACCCAGCAACTGGCTAATGCCAGCTACCCACCAACTGGCTAATGCCAGCTAGCCAGCAACTGGCTACCGCCAGCTACCCACCAACTGGCTAATGCCAGCTAGCCAGCAACTGGCTACCGCCAGCTACCCACCAACTGGCTAATGCCAGCTAGCCAGCAACTGGCTACCGCCAGCTACCCACCAACTGGCTACCGCCAGCTACCCACCAACTGGCTAATGCCAGCTACCCACCAACTGGCTAATGCCAGCTACCCACCAACTGGCTAATGCCAGCTAGCCAGCAACTGGCTACCGCCAGCTACCCACCAACTGGCTAATGCCAGCTACCCACCAACTGGCTAATGCCAGCTACCCACCAACTGGCTAATGCCAGCTAGCCAGCTACTGGCTACCGCCAGCCACCCACCAACTGGCTACCGCCAGCCACCCACCAACTGGCTACCGCCAGCTACCCAGCAACTGGCTAATGCCAGCTACCCACCAACTGGCTACCGCCAGCTACCCAGCAACTGGCTACCGCCAGCTACCCACCAACTGGCTAATGCCAGCTACCCACCAACTGGCTAATGCCAGCTATCCACCAACTGGCTTATGCCAGCTAGCCAGCCACCCACCAACTTGCTACCGCCAGCTACCCAGCAACTGGCTAATGCCAGCTACCCACCAACTGGCTAATGCCAGCTACCCAGCAACTGGCTACCGCCAGCTACCCACCAACTGGCTAATGCCAGCTACCCACCAACTGGCTAATGCCAGCTACTGGCTACCGCCAGCCACCCACCAACTAGCTACCGCCAACTACCCAGCAACTGGCTAATGCCAGCTACCCACCAACTGGCTAATGCCAGCTAGCCAGCAACTGGCTACCGCCAGCTACCCACCAACTGGCTAATGCCAGCTACCCAGCAACTGGCTAATGCCAGCTACCCACCAACTGGCTAATGCCAGCTACCCAGCAACTGGCTAATGCCAGCTACCCAGCAACTGGCTAATGCCAGCTACCCAGCAACTGGCTACCGCCAGCTACCCAGCAACTGGCTAATGCCAGCTACCCACCAACTGGCTACCGCCAGCTACCCACCAACTGGCTAATGCCAGCTAGCCAGCAACTGGCTACCGCCAGCTACCCACCAACTGGCTAATGCCAGCTACCCACCAACTGGCTAATGCCAGCTACCCAGCAACTGGCTACCGCCAGCTACCCACCACCTGGCTACCGCCAGCTACCCACCACCTGGCTACCGCCAGCTACCCACCAACTGGCTACCGCCAGCTACCCACCAACTGGCTACCGCCAGCTACCCACCAACTGGCCACCGCCAGCTACCCAGCAACTGGCTAATGCCAGCTACCCAGCAACTGGCTAATGCCAGCTACCCAGCAACTGGCTAATGCCAGCTAGCCAGCAACTGGCTACCGCCAGCTACCCACCAACTGGCTACCGCCAGCTACCCACCAACTGGCTAATGCCAGCTAGCCAGCAACTGGCTACCGCCAGCTACCCACCAACTGGCTACCGCCAGCTACCCACCAACTGGCTACCGCCAGCTACCCACCAACTGGCTAATGCCAGCTAGCCAGCAACTGGCTACCGCCAGCTACCCACCAACTGGCTACCGCCAGCTACCCACCAACTGGCTAATGCCAGCTACCCACCAACTGGCTAATGCCAGCTACCCACCAACTGGCTAATGCCAGCTAGCCAGCAACTGGCTACCGCCAGCTACCCACCAACTGGCTAATGCCAGCTACCCACCAACTGGCTAATGCCAGCTACCCACCAACTGGCTAATGCCAGCTAGCCAGCTACTGGCTACCGCCAGCCACCCACCAACTGGCTACCGCCAGCCACCCACCAACTGGCTACCGCCAGCTACCCAGCAACTGGCTAATGCCAGCTACCCACCAACTGGCTACCGCCAGCTACCCAGCAACTGGCTACCGCCAGCTACCCACCAACTGGCTAATGCCAGCTAGCCAGCAACTGGCTACCGCCAGCTACCCACCAACTGGCTACCGCCAGCTACCCACCAACTGGCTACCTCCAGCTACCCACCAACTGGCTGCCGCCAGCTACCCACCAACTGGCTAATGCCAGCTACCCACCAACTGGCTAATGCCAGCTACCCACCAACTGGCTAATGCCAGCTACCCACCAACTGGCTAATGCCAGCTAGCCAGCTACTGGCTACCGCCAGCCACCCACCAACTGGCTACCGCCAGCCACCCACCAACTGGCTACCGCCAGCTACCCAGCAACTGGCTAATGCCAGCTACCAGCAACTGGCTAATGCCAGCTACCCACCAACTGGATAATGCCAGCTACCCACCAACTGGCTAATGCCAGCTAGCCAGCTACTGGCTACCGCCAGCCACCCACCAACTGGCTACCGCCAGCCACCCACCAACTGGCTACCGCCAGCTACCCAGCAACTGGCTAATGCCAGCTACCCAGCAACTGGCTAATGCCAGCTACCCACCAACTGGATAATGCCAGCTACCCACCAACTGGCTACCGCCAGCTACCCAGCAACTGGCTAATGCCAGCTACCCACCAACTGGCTACCGCCAGCTACCCAGCAACTGGCTACCGCCAGCTACCCACCAACTGGCTAATGCCAGCTCCCCACCAACTGGCTAATGCCAGCTTCCCAGCAACTGGCTAATGCCAGCTACCCACCAACTGGCTACCGCCAGCTACCCAGCAACTGGCTAATGCCAGCTACCCACCAACTGGCTACCGCCAGCTACCCAGCAACTGGCTACCGCCAGCTACCCACCAACTGGCTAATGCCAGCTAGCCAGCAACTGGCTACCGCCAGCTACCCACAAACTGGCTAATGCCAGCTACCTAGCAACTGGCTACCGCCAGCTACACACCAACTGGCTAATGCCAGCTCCCCACCAACTGGCTAATGCCAGCTACCCACCAACTGGCTAATGCCAGCTAGCCAGCAGCTACCCAATGCCAGCTACTGGCTACCGCCAGCCACCCACCAACTAGCTACCGCCAACTACCCAGCAACTGGCTACCGCCAGCTACCCACCAACTGGCTAATGCCAGCTACCCAGCAACTGGCTACCGCCAGCTACCCACCAACTGGCTAATGCCAGCTACCCACCAACTGGCTAATGCCAGCTACCCAGCAATTGGCTACCGCCAGCTACCCACCAACTGGCTAATGCCAGCTACCCACCAACTGGCTAATGCCAGCTACCCAGCAACTGGCTAATGCCAGCTACCCACCAACTGGCTAATGCCAGCTAGCCAGCAACTGGCTACCGCCAGCTACCCACCAACTGGCTAATGCCAGCTAGCCAGCAACTGGCTACCGCCAGCTACCCACCAACTGGCTACCGCTAGCTACCCACCAACTGGCTAATGCCAGCTACCCACCAACTGGCTAATGCCAGCTAGCCAGCTACTGGCTACCGCCAGCCACCCACCAACTGGCTACCGCCAGCTACCCACCAACTGGCTAATGCCAGCTACCCACCAACTGGCTACCGCCAGCTACCCACCAACTGGCTAATGCCAGCTACCCACCAACTGGCTAATGCCAGCTACCCACCAACTGGCTAATGCCAGCTAGCCAGCAACTGGTTACCGCCAGCTACCCACCAACTGGCTAATGCCAGCTACCCAGCAACTGGCTAATGCCAGCTACCCACCAACTGGCTAATGCCAGCTAGCCAGCAACTGGCTACCGCCAGCTACCCACCAACTGGCTAATGCCAGCTAGCCAGCAACTGGCTACCGCCAGCTACCCACCAACTGGCTACCGCTAGCTACCCACCAACTGGCTAATGCCAGCTACCCACCAACTGGCTAATGCCAGCTAGCCAGCTACTGGCTACCGCCAGCCACCCACCAACTGGCTACCGCCAGCCACCCACCAACTGGCAACCGCCAGCTACCCAGCAACTGGCTAATGCCAGCTACCCAGCAACTGGCTAATGCCAGCTACCCACCAACTGGCTACCGCCAGCTACCCAGCAACTGGCTACCGCCAGCTACCCACCAACTGGCTAATGCCAGCTAGCCAGCAACTGGCTACCGCCAGCTACCCACAAACTGGCTAATGCCAGCTACCTAGCAACTGGCTACCGCCAGCTACACACCAACTGGCTAATGCCAGCTCCCCACCAACTGGCTAATGCCAGCTACCCACCAACTGGCTAATGCCAGCTCCCCACCAACTGGCTAATGCCAGCTACCCACCAACTGGCTACCGCCAGCTACCCACCAACTGGCTAATGCCAGCTAGCCAGCAACTGGCTACCGCCAGCTACCCACCAACTGGCTACCGCCAGCTACCCACCAACTGGCTAATGCCAGCTAGCCAGCAACTGGCTACCGCCAGCTACCCACCAACTGGCTAATGCCAGCTAGCCAGCAACTGGCTTCCGCCAGCCACCCACCAATTGGCTACCGCCAGCTAGCCAGCAACTGGCTACCGCCAGCTACCCACCAACTGGCTAATGCCAGCTACCCACCAACTGGCTAATGCCAGCTACCCACCAACTGGCTAATGCCAGCTAGCCAGCTACTGGCTACCGCCAGCCACCCACCAACTGGCTACCGCCAGCCACCCACCAACTGGCTACCGCCAGCTACCCAGCAACTGGCTAATGCCAGCTACCCACCAACTGGCTACCGCCAGCTACCCAGCAACTGGCTACCGCCAGCTACCCACCAACTGGCTAATGCCAACTAGCCAGCAACTGGCTACCGCCAGCTACCCACCAACTGGCTACCGCCAGCTACCCACCAACTGGCTACCGCCAGCTACCCACCAACTGGCTGCCGCCAGCTACCCACCAACTGGCTAATGCCAGCTACCCACCAACTGGCTAATGCCAGCTACCCACCAACTGGCTAATGCCAGCTACCCACCAACTGGCTAATGCCAGCTAGCCAGCTACTGGCTACCGCCAGCCACCCACCAACTGGCTACCGCCAGCCACCCACCAACTGGCTACCGCCAGCTACCCAGCAACTGGCTAATGCCAGCTACCCAGCAACTGGCTAATGCCAGCTACCCACCAACTGGATAATGCCAGCTACCCACCAACTGGCTACCGCCAGCTACCCAGCAACTGGCTAATGCCAGCTACCCACCAACTGGCTACCGCCAGCTACCCAGCAACTGGCTACCGCCAGCTACCCACCAACTGGCTAATGCCAGCTAGCCAGCAACTGGCTACCGCCAGCTACCCACAAACTTGCTAATGCCAGCTACCTAGCAACTGGCTACCGCCAGCTACACACCAACTGGCTAATGCCAGCCCCCCACCAACTGGCTAATGCCAGCTACCCACCAACTGGCTAATGCCAGCTACCCACCAACTGGCTACCGCCAGCTACCCACCAACTGGCTAATGCCAGCTATCCACCAACTGGCTACCGCCAGCTACCCAGCAACTGGCTAATGCCAGCTACCCACCAACTGGCTAATGCCAGCTACCCAGCAACTGGCTACCGCCAGCTACCCACCAACTGGCTAATGCCAGCTACCCACCAACTGGCTAATGCCAGCTACCCACCAACTGGATAATGCCAGCTACTGGCTACCGCCAGCCACCCACCAACTAGCTACCGCCAACTACCCAGCAACTGGCTACCGCCAGCTACCCACCAACTGGCTAATGCCAGCTACCCAGCAACTGGCTACCGCCAGCTACCCACCAACTGGCTAATGCCAGCTACCCACCAACTGGCTAATGCCAGCTACCCACCAACTGGCTAATGCCAGCTACCCACCAACTGGATAATGCCAGCTACTGGCTACCGCCAGCCACCCACCAACTAGCTACCGCCAACTACCCAGCAACTGGCTAATGCCAGCTACCCACCAACTGGCTAATGCCAGCTAGCCAGCAACTGGCTACCGCCAGCTACCCACCAACTGGCTAATGCCAGCTACCCACCAACTGGCTAATGCCAGCTACCCACCAACTGGCTAATGCCAGCTACCCACCAACTGGCTAATGCCAGCTACCCAGCAACTGGCTAATGCCAGCTACCCAGCAACTGGCTAATGCCAGCTACCCACCAACTGGCTACCGCCAGCTACCCACCAACTGGCTAATGCCAGCTACCCACCAACTGGCTACCGCCAGCTACCCAGCAACTGACTAATGCCAGCTACCCACCAACTGGCTACCGCCAGCTACCCACCAACTGGCTAATGCCAGCTACCCACCAACTGGCTAATGCCAGCTACCCACCAACTGGCTAATGCCAGCTACCCACCAACTGGCTAATGCCAGCTACCCACCAACTGGCTAATGCCAGCTACCCACCAACTGGCTAATGCCAGCTACCCACCAACTGGCTAATGCCAGCTAGCCAGCAACTGGCTACCGCCAGCTACCCACCAACTGGCTAATGCCAGCTACCCACCAACTGGCTAATGCCAGCTAGCCAGCTACTGGCTACCGCCAGCCACCCACCAACTGGCTACCGCCAGCTACCCACCAACTGGCTAATGCCAGCTAGCCAGCTACTGGCTACCGCCAGCCACCCACCAACTGGCTACCGCCAGCTACCCAGCAACTGGCTAATGCCAGCTACCCACCAACTGGATAATGCCAGCTACCCACCAACTGGCTACCGCCAGCTACCCAGCAACTGGCTAATGCCAGCTTCCCACCAACTGGCTACCGCCAGCTACCCACCAACTGGCTACCGCCAGCTACCCAGCAACTGGCTATCGCCAGCTAGCCACCAACTGGCTAATGCCAGCTAGCCAGCAACTGGCTACCGCCAGCTACCCAGCAACTGGCTAGGGCCAGCTACCCAGCAACTGGCTACCGCCAGCTACCCACCAACTGGCTAATGCCAGCTACCCACCAACTGGCTACCGCCAGCTACCCAGCAACTGGCTAATGCCAGCTACCCACCAACTGGCTACCGCCAGCTAGCCAGCAACTGGCTACCGCCAGCTAGCCAGCTACCCAGCAACTGGCTAAGGCCAGCTACCCAGCAACTGGCTACCGCCAGCTACCCACCAACTGGCTAATGCCAGCTACCCACCAACTGGCTACCTCCAGCCAGTTAGCAACCTGCCCCACTGCAGCCAGCTACCGCCAGCTACCCACCAACTGGCTAATGCCAGCTACCCAGCAATTGGCTACCGCCAGCTACCCAGCAACTGGCTACCTCCAGCCAGTTAGCAACCTGCCCCACTGCAGCCAGCTACCGCCAGCTACCCACCAACTGGCAAATGCCAGCTACCCACCAACTGGCAAATGCCAGCTAGTCAGCAACTGGCTACCGCCAGCTACCCACCAACTGGCTAATGCCAGCTACCCACCAATTGGCTGATGCCACCTACCCACCAACTGGCTGATGCCAGCTACCCACCAACTGGCTAATGCCAGCTAGCCAGCAACTGGCTTCCGCCAGCCACCCACCAACTGGCTACCGCCAGCTACCCAGCAACTGGCTAATGCCAGCTACCCACCAACTGGCTGATGCCACCTACCCACCAACTGGCTGATGCCAGCTACCCACCAACTGGCTGATTCCAGCTACCTAGCAACTGGCTACCGCCAGCTACCCACCAACTGGCTAATGCCAGCTACCCACCAACTGGCTAATGCCAGCTAGCCAGCAACTGGGTACACCGCCAGCTAGCCAGCAACTGGCTACCGCCAGCTACCCACCAACTGGCTAATGCCAGCTACCCACCTACTGGCTAATGCCAGCTACCCAGCAACTGGCTACCGCCAGCTACCCACCAACTGGCTAATGCCAGCTACCCACCAACTGGCTACCGCCAGCTACCCACCAACTGGCTAATGCCAGCTACCCACCAACTGGCTAATGCCAGCTACCCAGCAATTGGCTACCGTCAGCTACCCACCAACTGGCTAATGCCAGCTACCCACCAACTGGCTAATGCCAGCTACCCACCAACTGGCTACCGCCAGCTACCCGCAAACTGGCTAATGCCAGCTACCCAGCAACTGGCTACCTCCAGCCAGTTAGCAACCTGCCCCACTGCAGCCAGCTACCGCCAGCTACCTACCAACTGGCTTATGCCAGCTACCCAGCAATTGGCTACCGCCAGCTACCCAGCAACTGGCTACCTCCAGCCAGTTAGCAACCTGCCCCACTGCAGCCAGCTACCCACCAACTGGCTAATGCCAGCTAGCCAGCTACTGGCTACCGCCAGCCACCCACCAACTGGCTACCGCCAGCCACCCACCAACTGGCTACCGCCAGCTACCCAGCAACTGGCTAATGCCAGCTACCCACCAACTGGCTAATGCCAGCTAGCCAGCAACTGACTACCGCCAGCTACCCACCAACTGGATAATGCCAGCTACCCACCAACTGGATAATGCCAGCTAGCCAGCAACTGGCTAATGCCAGCTACCTACCAACTGGCTACCGCCAGCTACCCACAAACTGGCTAATGCCAGCTACCCAGCAACTGGCTAATGCCAGCTACCCAGCAACTGGCTAATGCCAGCTAGCCAGCAACTGGCCACCGCCAGCTACCCACCAACTGGCTAATGCCAGCTACCCACCAACTGGCTAATGCCAGCTACCCACCAACTGGCTAATGCCAGCTACCCAGCAACTGGCTACCGCCAGCTACCCACCAACTGGCTACCGCCAGCTACCCACCAACTGGCTACCGCCAGCTACCCAGCAACTGGCTGCCGCCAGCTACCCACAAACTGGCTACCGCCAGCCACCCACCAACTGGCTACCGCCAGCCACCCAGCAACTGGCTAATGCCAGCTACCCACCAACTGGCTAATGCCAGCTACCCAGCAACTGGCTGCCGCCAGCTACCCACCAACTGGCTAATGCCAGCTACCCACCAACTGGCTTATGCCAGCTACCCACCAACTGGCTAATGCCAGCTACCCACCAACTGGCTAATGCCAGCTACCCACCAACTGGCTAATGCCAGCTACCCAGCAACTGGCTGATTCCAGCTACCCAGCAACTGGCTACCGCCAGCTACCCACCAACTGGCTAATGCCAGCTACCCACCAACTGGCTAATGCCAGCTACCCACCAACTGGCTAATGCCAGCTAGCCAGCAACTGGCTACCGCCAGCTACCCACCAACTGGCTAATGCCAGCTACCCACCTACTGGCTAATGCCAGCTACCCAGCAACTGGCTACCGCCAGCTACCCACCAACTGGCTACCGCCAGCTACCCACCAACTGGCTAATGCCAGCTACCCACCAACTGGCTAATGCCAGCTACCCAGCAATTGGCTACCGCCAGCTACCCACCAACTGGCTAATGCCAGCTACCCACCAACTGGCTAATGCCAGCTACCCACCAACTGGCTAATGCCAGCTAGCCAGCAACTGGCTACCTCCAGCCAGTTAGCAACCTGCCCCACTGCAGCCAGCTACCGCCAGCTACCTACCAACTGGCTTATGCCAGCTACCCAGCAATTGGCTACCGCCAGCTACCCAGCAACTGGCTACCTCCAGCCAGTTAGCAACCTGCCAACCAGCCAACTGGCTAATGCCAGCTAGCCAGCCAACTGGCTAATGCCAGCTAGCCAGCAACTGGCTACCGCCAGCTACCCACAAACTGGCTAATGCCAGCTACCCAGCAACTGGCTACCTCCAGCCAGTTAGCAACCTGCCCCACTGCAGCCAGCTACCGCCAGCTACCTACCAACTGGCTTATGCCAGCTACCCAGCAATTGGCTACCGCCAGCTACCCAGCAACTGGCTACCTCCAGCCAGTTAGCAACCTGCCCCACTGCAGCCAGCTACCCACCAACTGGCTAATGCCAGCTAGCCAGCTACTGGCTACCGCCAGCCACCCACCAACTGGCTACCGCCAGCTACCCAGCAACTGGCTAATGCCAGCTACCCACCAACTGGCTAATGCCAGCTAGCCAGCAACTGGCTACCGCCAGCTACCCACCAACTGGATAATGCCAGCTACCCACCAACTGGCTAATGCCAGCTAGCCAGCAACTGGCTAATGCCAGCTACCTACCAACTGGCTACCGCCAGCTACCCACAAACTGGCTAATGCCAGCTACCCAGCAACTGGCTAATGCTAGCCAGCAACTGGCCACCGCCACCTACCCACCAACTGGCTAATGCCAGCTACCCACCAACTGGCTAATGCCAGCCCACCAACTGGCTAATGCCAGCTACCCAGCAACTGGCTACCGCCAGCTACCCACCAACTGGCTAATGCCAGCTACCCAGCAACTGGCTACCGCCAGCTACCCACAAACTGGCTAATGCCAGCTACCCACAAACTGGCTAATGCCAGCTAGCCAGCAACTGGCCACCGCCAGCTACCCACCAACTGGCTAATGCCAGCTACCCACCAACTGGCTAATGCCAGCTAGCCAGCAACTGGCTACCGCCAGCTACCCACCAACTGGCTAATGCCAGCTACCCACCAACTGGCTAATGCCAGCTACCCACCAACTGGCTAATGCCAGCTAGCCAGCAACTGGCTACCGCCAGCTACCCACCAGTTACCCAGCAACTGGCTACCGCCAGCTACCCACCAACTGGCTAATGCCAGCTAACCACCAACTGGCTACCGCCAGCTACCCACCAACTTTCTAATGCCAGCTACCCAGCAACTGGCTTATGCCAGCTACCCACCAACTGGCTAATGCCAGCTACCCAGCAACTGGCTACCGCCAGCTACCCAGCAACTGGCTACCGCCAGCTACCCAGCAACTGGCTACCGCCAGCTACCCAGCAACTGGCTAATGCCAGCTAGCCAGCAACTGGCTAATGCCAGCTAGCCAGCAACTGGCTAATGCCAGCTAGCCAGCAACTGGCTACCGCCAGCTACCCACCAACTGGCTAATGCCAGCTACCCAGCAACTGGCTAATGCCAGCTACCCAGCAACTGGCTGCCGCCAGCTACCCACAAACTGGCTAATGCCAGCTACCCACCAACTGGCCACCGCCAGCTACCCACCAACTGGCCACCGCCAGCTACCCACCAACTGGCTAATGCCAGCAACCCACCAACTGGCTAATGCCAGCTACCCACCAACTGGCTAATGCCAGCTACCCAGCAACTGGCTACCGCCAGCTACCCAGCAACTGGCTAATGCCAGCTACCCAGCAACTGGCTAATGCCAGCTACCCACCAACTGGCTACCGCCAGCTGCCCAGCAACTGGCTACCTCCAGCCAGCTAGCAACCTGCCCCCACTGCAGCCAGCTACCACCAGCTACCCAGCAACTGGCTACCGCCAGCTACCCAGCAACTGGCTAATGCCAGCTAGCCAGCAACTGGCTACCGCCAGCTACCCACCAACTGGATAATGCCAGCCAGCTAGCAACCTGCCCCCACTGCAGCCAGCTACCGCCAGATAGCCAGCAACTGGCTACCGCCAGCCAGTTAGCAACCTGCCCCACTGCAGCCAGCTACCGCCAGCTACCCACCAACTGGCTAATGCCAGCTACCCACCAACTGGCTAATGCCAGCTACCCAGCAACTGGCTACCGCCAGCTACCCAGCAACTGGCTACCGCCAGCTACCCAGCGACTGGTTACCTCCAGCCAGCTAGCAACCTGCCCCCACTGCAGCCAGCTACCACCAGCTACCCAGCGACTGGTTACCTCCAGCCAGCTAGCAACCTGCCCCCACTGCAGCCAGCTACCACCAGCTACCCAGCAACTGGCTACCTCCAGCCAGTTAGCAACCTGCCCCACTGCAGCCAGCTACCCACCAACTGGCTAATGCCAGCTACCCACCAACTGGCTAATGCCAGCTACCCAGCAACTGGCTACCGCCAGCTACCCAGCAACTGACTACCTCCAGCCAGTTAGCAACCTGCCCCACTGCAGCCAGCTACCGCCAGCTACCCACCAACTGGCTACCGACAGCTACCCACCAACTGGCTAATGCCAGCTACCCAGCAACTGGCTACCGCCAGCTACACAGCAACTGGCTACCTCCAGCCAGTTAGCAACCTTCCCCACTGCAGCCAGCTACCCACCAAATGGCTACCGCCAGCTACCCACCAACTGGCTACCGCCAGCTACCCAGCGACCGGTTACCTCCAGCCAGTTAGCAGCCTGCCCCACTGCAGCCAGCTACCGCCAGCTACCCGCTCTTCGATGTTTTAGCTTTTTAAATTCATTTATTTTTATTTCTGTTGTAAAAAAATATTCTTAAAATATTAATATTTTGATTTTTCATAATTTTTAGTTTTTGATTAACTATATCATTGGCCAACAAGAGGATCAAAAACTGTTTGCGCTTCTGTTTCTTCTAAGTGAGGGTCAGTGAATTCCATCGGCCAGCGAAGTGGACAAAAAACGTTCTTTCAGATGCTAAACAATTATATCTTGACTGGATTATAGCAAAAGATCTCTGAGAAGTGGCAGAATTAGGTATGTTGTATGGATATAGATATCCAATTTGTTGCTAAACACTTCACATCCGTGCAGCAGAATAGGTAATAGAAAAGTCCTGATTAGTAACATTTTTACATGATCGGTCTTCTTTTGTAAATGTAGATCGATTTCATTCGAATTTAAGGCAAGTTCTGCTTTTTGGCGAAGTTCTGAATTCGATTTAGATCTGCATTTATGTGCTAACCGAGGAATGTCATTTTCATACTGAGCATGCCAAGAATGGACCCTTGTGGTACTGCCTTAACAATCTGCAGGAAAGACGACATTCTGTCTCCAACCATCAAACATTGCATTCAACCGCTAAGGTAGGAGTGGAGAAGTTAAGCTGCCAGTGTCAAAAATCCAATAGCCTTCGATAGCTTTTTGTATAGTTCAGTATCGAACAGTAAATTCGTATAACAACCAAATTAGAATATTGGTCAAGCTGTACCTAAAATATAGTTGATTCCATGTAAGATTAGGCTGACAGGATGGCTAACTACACTTTGTTTTCTGCCAGCAACTGTAAGAATTCGATTAAAACCGACATCGAGGTTGTTTACACTTTAAGCAAGATTTATGCGAGCTCTGTTTAGAAAAAAACTCGACAGAAGTAGGAAAGGTTTTTATTTTTGGTTCCTTGCTTATAAAACAGTCATCGATAGGCTTTATAGAGCAGCATTAAATTGGTTAAGAACGCGTATACATTTATTCAAGAACGTTTAGTAACATCTTCGATTTCGTTCATACAAAGGCTGAAAAGCACAGGACATTATATGGAACCTTGAGGAATACCTCATAGTAAGCGAACGAAATCTAAAATAATCCTTCCTATCAGCTAACAGCTTACTTTCTGACTGATAAGTTAAGGAAAAGCAGTTCCACTGCATTGTATGTGAAGCCAATAAATCTAGAGTATGGTCCACAAAAAGCAGGATGACAAGGAGAAGTATAATGCTTCAATAACACGATTGACGAAAGATCTTAAGTCGAGCGTCAATTGTTTGTCGTATGATTGATCTGATTTTGAAAGAAGTGAATATTTATTCTTCCCCCAATTCACAAGATTGACTAAAAAGGGCCAACTTTGAAAACGTCAACCAAAATTTCGATCGACGTAATTTAAAAAAAAAAACGTAACAAAATCTAGCAGGGTTAAAAATGTTGGACAATTCAAATCTAGACCTCTTCAGAGGTCACGACAGGAGTGTTATTTTGCAACTTCTTTTCGCACGAAAGCCCGACTGGTTCAAACTAAGCAAATTGTTTGTGGTTAAATACGTTTTCATTTGCTTAAGTATCGGGTTTTTCAATAAGAGCGATACAAAAGTTTTTTTTTAAATAAAACAAAAACGGTTTTGGATATCAATGAAATTCTTTATTCCTGTGAAAGTACCATTATGTATGAAACTCGATTTCTTTTGCATGGCACCACGGCACGCTTGCAGAAGTCCACACGCTGAACCCAATTTTCGGCGGTTTTCAAGCCTAAATCGGCCGATACTACTGCAATTTCACGTTCGATATTCGTACGAAGTTCATCAATCGTCGCTGGCTTGTTGGCATAGACCATAGATTTCATAGATTTGACGTGGTGATCAAGCGGCTTCAGTTCTTGCGTCAATTTAATCTTGTAAGGATGTAGGCCAAGATCTTTTCGCAAAATTCGCCACAACGACGTCACAGAGATGCCCAACGCTTGAGAACGACGTGTGAGAGGCACATTTGGGCTTTCTGCAACTGAAGCCTCAGCGGCAGCAAAATTCTCGACACTACCGGGACTTCTTTGTCTCACTGGCACGGGAACATTTTGTAAGGTGCCTGTGGATTCAAATTTTCCCACTAGACGCTCAATTGTTGATCTGCTAGGACGATTATGACGACCATAAACTGGACGTAGCGCTCTTAACGTTGAGGCCACTGAATCCGAATTTCGGTAATAAATTTTAATAATTTCATCTCGCTGTTGGCTTGTATATCTTTCCATCATGAAATGGCAAACCTTACTGAAGAGAAATGTCAAAAGAGCGGCAAGAAATATGGCGTCGTTTGTTGTCCCTGTCGCTCCACTTCTGTAGCGTCCCTGTTGAAAAACCCTTTATAGCCTTTTCGAATCTTGCACTTAATGAACCAACCAATTACAAAGTTTCAGCTACATCAGCATGAGAGGATTGCAATCTGTATAAGCATTAGCTTCGATAGGTTGGTTGCCACGTCCCAGTTTCCGCCAAAGGTTTCTTCATGATTGACAAAAGCTTTGCACTGTCAAAAATTCGCCGGAAAGCGATTTACAAGGGAGGGGGCCAATTTTGAAACCCTGAATTGTACCCATCGTGACATTAGATATTTCTCACCTTACGACATTACTCATCGAACTGACCCTGCAAGCCAAATATAAACATAGTTTGCCACTGAAAATGAGGCCTTCTCTAACCGTGCTAACGCTCTGGCGAAGAATCCAATGTTCTTAGGCCATTTTAGGATTGTGGTTTTGTAAGTTTTGGTTCAATGGGTTTTTAACCATTAAATTGGCGAACTTTCTGTCATCCACTGTCATTAACAATTATAAATATGACATCGGTTAACCCTTTGCATGGAGCTTCTACGCTTAGTTCGACTGCATTCGAAGCTCAGGTCGATAATAAGTTTCAAGCTAAGTCAGGTTTATCAGGAAAAGATTTGGTGGTGTATGAACCAAACCGCAGCGCTCATATTTCCGAAGATATAATCTTTCTACCAATAAAAAAAAAACTCAATTCAAAGAGACAACATTTTTGGATAATACCGGCGACGAAGGAACACCGAAATATGTTCGGTTATCAACTGTATTTCATGCTGCGTCCGCAAAATCCTTTTCATTCATGTCTTGATCCTTTTTTGCCTTCAAGAGTAAATTTAAAATCTTGCCATTACGAATAAGGCATAAACGTCCTTTTGAACATATCATTCTTATCCCAAAACATGGAAGCTCAGCAGAGTTTAAGACTACCCCAAAACGCTATGAAGAGTAAACACTTATCCAAAAATGAATATAGAAGAAAACATCTTGTTTCCGAAAAAGATCGAGATGGCGAATTGTTCGAGAGTTGCCAAAAACTCGGAGATTGATATTCTCGGACCATAGATCAAGAACAGTGAGCTTAATATTGAGGCAATCGGATCTGGAAGCTCGCAAGTCCAGCCTTTTATTTGGCTTTCAAGCCGAAAAATTTAACAAATTAGAATAAAATCTGGTCTTCCATAAAAGACGACTGATGAAGCTTATAATCCATATTAAAGCACATTGGTGAATCCATTATGGCTTGCGTTTGCATGGATACGAGCAACCCTGAAGAAGTCTCTGTGTGTCCATTTCCAGATCTTAGATCCGGTGTACCACAAGGATCCATATTAAGCCCGCTTTTGTTTATTATGTTAATAAATGATCTGAAAGTTGAAAGAAAAAGTTGCGACCGCTAAGAACTTAGGAATTTGGTGGGACAACCATGTTCGAACTGTTTTTCCCAAAATATGTGCTTCCCGGCGCAGTCTTTCATTGTCAAAAAACTTTACCCCATAACCTTTCAAATTGGAACTAGCCAAAGCCTTAATAATGGCGATTATTTCTTATGGATGCGAAATAAGTTGTGTAGTCAATGCAGATACAAAACTTAAGACTTAATGTAGCTTATGGGGCACCATAAATAAAGGTGTGTACACAAAAAGTGTTAAATAATTTTTTTTTTAAAATATTATAAAAGATGTTGGGATAGGTATATAAATAAATAAATAAATAAATGAATGTCCATTTCGGATAAAAAGGTGTTGGAAGCAAGCCAATATTTGGATCTTGACGACCCGAACCGATCAATTTCCAGCAGCACAACACACCTAAAAAAAAGAGAGGGTTCGTTCGAAAAAAACCGAAATTCAACTTTTAACGTGGCCAGCTCAATCCTCGACTTTAATCTTATGGGCAGAGCTTAAGACCAATAGAGAGAGAACCTTGATTCAAGTAATGCACAAAATTAGTGCAAAGAATCCGAAAAAGGGTTAAAGCTATAGACAGACCTAAATTTCTTGTTTCTCTTGCTGAATTTCTCCTTAACTCAAAAAAGAACTCCAGGTACAAGAAAAGCCATTTCTTATTAATTAATCTACCCAAAAAAAGAGGCAGACTCAACCGACAGACTCTAATGGCATGTCATTTGAATCTATTATCAAAGTTTGGTCTTTCGTTTTCATTGTTTTTGTAATCAGATGTAAGCAGTTATTTTGATAGATTCCTTGTGTCCTTGAGAAAAAGTTTTCCACTTTTTCCAATTACAACTGAAACTCAGAACAAAAGGTCAATCAAGTCGAACTTTAATTATTTCCACTCTCGTGAGGCGGACAAACAAAAGTGCAAACGACATCCTTTCAAAGGATAAACCAATTCTCTGCGCTGTCACAAGGCAACAAGTAAAAAAAAAAACAAATTCAATGAAAAGGATAATGCTCGGGAATACCACTGCCACGTTTAAATAAGTTATTTTGAGAAATTACTTAATTACAACGTTGTTGTGTGTTGAAACGGAGTTTCCGCTGGAGCTTGGTCGTCGATAAGAAGATTGTTTGGATGTGTGCTCGATGGCTATCGTGCTTGCAACTCGTCTATGGTGGTTGATTACTCTAATTAGGGACATGAACGAGCAAAGTTATAAGTGTGGCGAGACGAAGTAAGAGTATATAATCAGTTCTTGTAAGTGGCGGTTTTCATTCGGAGGGAACCGTTCAAAGCAACAATTAAACTTGAATAAATCTTCATCCGTTAGAACTAACCTCTGCACAAATGGTATTTGTACTCTTAATGAGTTCAAAAGATTGGCGAAAAAAATTCAACATCGATTTCGAAAGCATAAGTATCATCCCCTTATTCCTTATGGAAGAGTATGCTCGCAATTAAATTCAAAAGACGATTATCGACCGTCAACATAAGTTTAAGAAAACTGTCAGCTGACTTGAAAAATGTGCGGAGAAAAAGAGATTGAATTGTCTCTAGAGAAGTACAGGAAGATGCAGAAGCAGGAAAAGCTTTTGACAACAAATTTAATTTTAATTTTAAATTTTTCTTTTGTTCTGAGTCTCAAGGGTTTGTTAGTGCCCTTAAAATAAATTTGGACAAATTGAGTGAAACAAGAAGTAAAGCAATTCATATGTTTTTAAATTTAACATATTTGTTCTCACAGATGGCGTTCGAATAGATTTTTTTTTTCAATTGACTCAGTTCGCAGTATTTTATTCGGCATAAATTAATACAGTTGCACGATTGTAAAAACTGCAGACAGACCTTTTTGAACTGTCTGTATTAAGCAAACATGAAACTTGGCAAACCGATTGTGTTATCTGCAACCTGATAATTAAGACTTCTATCGTAGTCGACCAATCAAGTGGTAGCGCCTTTCATTTATCCCAAATACAATGGGACTGAAATAATTAAATTCTCACCAGGATTCTCCCCGGGAAACTAATAATTAATCCCATCGAAAGACGAAAAAAGATCCGAGGACAATTGAAGACAAGTATTCAGTACCAAAAATTATGCTAGGAGCGAAAAATTATTTAGGTAGGAATTACTGACTAACACTGTAAAATTTGTTAATGGGTATAGTCTTGGGTTTTGGAAGTATCGAATTTGGCATAAAAAGTCGCTCGCCGAGTCGGTTCCGCTTTTTATTTGTTAAAGTTATAGAATCAGTGTAACACAATAAAGTGGGACTTTATAAGGCGCTTGCCAAGCAAGACAGTCTTCTCCTGAAATATATTTTCATGGAGAGGAGAGATTTTGAGAAAGTCAATTTGTATAACCTTACTGAAGAAGTGTGTCTAATGTTGTGTTAAGGTGCAAATGCGACAACCCATGATTAAATTGGTGGAATGGATTTTGTGTTCAGAAGAAGTGTGCCTAATTCAAGCCCAAACTATAGCTCCTGATATAATTTTCACAAGCAAGACGATATATCTAATAAATTATTTATTTATTTAGACTCTACAAGCTTATAAGCTAAAAGATGTTAAGCTTAAAACCAACAACAATTTACTTACGATATTCAAATTGTAAGAAAAACTGACAAACAAACTAAAATACAAAAAAAAAACAATAATAACTCTTTAAATTTTAACCGAGATATATGAAGCTCCATATCCTTACATACTGCATTGAAAGGCCTTATGTGTCTCGACATTGGCTCATTTTGGCCTTACGTTGTTCTGAAAGAGAAAATTCCTCAATCGAAATGGTCTCGTTGGGACACAAATGTGCACCATAGTCAGCAATATTGGACACTTGATGGCATAGCATAACAGGTCACGCGCAAAGGTTATATCATGCATTAAACGCCTAGACTCAACGAATTCAGACTAGGCAGAAGGCACCTGGCTTTATATTCTGGCATAAAATTTCAACGCACTTTGTAGAAATTATAATCCAATATGACTCCTAAATCGTTAATTATTCTCACTCGGTTGAGTGGTTGATAATAAATTACATAAATAAAGCATAGCTTCTTCGAAAAGGATAGTGCATTACATTTCTTTGTGTTAAGACTCAAACACACCACTCAGAAACTCAGTTAAAATCGGCTTGTATCAATCCACAGTCTTGGATCGAGCTTATTTTTTCAAAAAGTTTGAGATCATCCGCATAAAGTAGACCATGATATTGCTTGATTACTTCAACGAAATCGTTAATGAGAGTAATAAAGAGTAATGACCCAATATGTGTGCCTTGGGCGACCCCAGAAAGTTTTTTCATTGATCTTTATAATGATTTATCTATCAGCACCCTTTGAGTTCTGCCAATCAAAAAAGGGAGGAAATCCATTTAAGGGTAATACGATGAAAGCCAAAACTTTTTAGTTTCTTCAGGAGAATTCTGCTATTAACAAAATCAAAGGCTTTGCAAAAGTCAGTATGAATAACATCATAATTGAATTTAAAACATATGAGGAAAAATAAGCGAGGTTTGCAGTCGTTGACCTACGATTTAAAAATCCATGTTGGGCCTCAGTAACAACCTCAATCGGGTTATTTTTGGACGCAGACTTGAAAATGGGAACCAAAATGGGAGACTTCCATTCATAAAGAAACGTATCTAGCGAGGGAGCGGTTAAATATAAATTGCAACAGAATTTTAAGGAAGTTGCAGCAGTTCTCTAGGATAATAAATGGAATTCCACACTGTTTGGATTATCGGTTTTTTTATTAACATTATAAGATGGATCATCATCTACTGAAAAAAAAGATGATTGGCATTGGGACTATCTGTCCATGGTGTATATTTTATGGATTCCATTGGATAATTGTGACTGTTACTACACATCTTAAGTGCTTGTTTTACGACCAAATAGAATCCATCGAATGCTGTTTTATGTTTGCACGGACTCAACTATATATCGGAGATATATCATTTTCTCATGTGATACTTAGCAGACGTGTAGCAAAATAAGTCAATCTATCATTCCTTGTTTGCAAAGATACAGATGCAAACAAATTCACTTTCATAAATTAATTATTGTATTGAGCATGAGTATTGACAAAAAGCAAACAATTATTTACAGGTGTCAATGATTGTCATGCTTTGCCAACGAATGAATTTACATGTTTAGAAAGCGATTAAAAATCAAGTCGAGTTTCAACAACTTAACATGGTCGGATGCATCGATTGGACATCATTTTCATACAAATAAGACAGGCTGTTTTTAATGACAATCGGTAGTTCTTTAACTAACAATAAAAGGGGGCAAAATATGGAGCCTTGAGGTATGCTTGCAGTGCATTGAGCAAGTCCAATGATTTATCACCAAATACGAACGATTGTTTCTTGTTTCTTCAGTTGTAATAAAGTATATTGACAGCGGGATCAGAAAAGTGTCAGGCAACATCAATTCTAGTTACGCTTAATAAATCTCTGATATAACAAAATTGGTACCCTCTAGTTTATTATCTGCCATCATTTACGCACTAGTAAATTCTGGATTCGAAAATGAAACTTGTTGCTATGGAAGTGTTGGCATTAGTTACCTCCAACCACTTATAACAGCTCAGTAAAAAGTAATAAGGGTTATTCCTTTTAAGCCTAGATGGCAACCTTCGTTTCCATTATTTCAATATGTCAATGTACTTAGGCTGTTCTATATGAGAAGACTTCACAGAGGCGTTACATAGCTTACTCACTTAGGCCGCAGTACCATTTAGATTTGGATTATCTAATGTCCAATGGGGAGCATATCTCTTTCAGAAAGATACGCCTTCTTATTCAAATTAGAGCTGGACATTCACGAAGAATATGTACAGCCATTTCGTCATCTTCCAAACGGAGTCGGCATTTGGTGGTTGTACTGAGCCCTAGTTTGGTTAGGTGTGATCTCAAGAGGCAGTGGCCTGAGAAGAAGCTTACGAGCTTTCTAATGTTTTCCTTATTGAGATTAAGGATTTCTCTAAGAGAGAAAAAACGTATTAGTAGTTTAGATTGTCTGAGTCCAGGAATATTTCTCCAGTGGACAATGCGTAGCTTGTTTTCCCAGTTATTGATCAGACCTATGGCCGTAGCCCAGCTTACGCCACAGACGGGTTCTGGGCCAGTGAGCGCGGTTTTAGAACCAGCCCTGGCAATTTCATTGCCTGCGATCCCATGATGACCTGTACCCCTCCTTACCTAACTATGTTAAGTCGGGCTAAGGATTGTAAGGCGTCGTAGCAGCTTTTGACACATTTCGATTCCATTAGATTGGTTGACAGCACCAGATTAAGTTCCTGGGGTCGGAGGCAGAGGTGTTGCACGACCATTGATCATGGTTAGAAATGTCTACCTCAAAGAGACAACCAAAGCCGTATGTTGCCTTCATACAATCTGGAATCGCGTAGAACATGGTTTGTCTGTGATGAAATTGATTATTTTCAAGTGTCCCGTTTGGTCACCTGGTTTGCATATCATTGCCAGTTGCATCTTAAGGGCATTTTTGGCGGCTATTTTCCTTATGAAAATATGAAGAGGAGACAGCCCAATGACAGCTTCCAGTGCTCCGTAGAGCAGGTATTCATAGCACTAATGATGCCCAAACAAGCTAAACACTGGACTTTTTCCAGCTTTTTTGAAGTTGTTACTTCTAAAGTTTTTGGCCACCAAATTATGGCTGCGTAGGTAATAATAGGTCTTACCATCATGATGTACAACCAGTAAAGCATCTTAGATTTAAGACCCCAATTTCTTCGCAGAACCACTAACAGGCCCACTTGGCTTTGGTTGCCCGTTCTGTGATATCCAGTTCTGTTTCTTATCCAAGATAACACCGAGATACTTGACTTCACTGGAGTATACCAGAGAGGTCCCCTTTAAAACAATTGGAGACAGAGTCACTTACACCATTCCAAACCGAGAGTGTTTTGTGTTTATTATTTCGCCTCATACTTAAACATAAATCGCAGTCGGTAGTATAAGTCAACAAACCCAACAACTTTCGAATTAATCAAAAGGCGTGAAAAAATTATCACAAATGTCGGAGAAATTCAAAGAGTAAAGTCGCAAAACGAGATCTTTTCAATCTTTAAGCATTGAGTTTAAGTTTTTATCTACATAATGATGTAAAAATTAGCC
Organism: Orthonevra nobilis; assembly: GCA_963555765.1. Classification (NCBI taxonomy): domain Eukaryota; kingdom Metazoa; phylum Arthropoda; class Insecta; order Diptera; family Syrphidae; genus Orthonevra; species Orthonevra nobilis. The sequence continues at coordinate 29,123 of CAUVXE010000435.1, forward strand.
CAAGACTGCAATAGAATCATCGTCGACCAACCTGGTTCACCTGCTTTAAACTCTTTTAAAACTCATTCCATTATAAAAACAATCTTTCATACATCCTCAAACTTTCAATCTAATCATCCAGGTGTTCAAGAGCAAAACTAATCCTTTTATAAAAAAAAATGTAAAATACACTTTAGCGAAGGAAATTGTAGTCGTATTTGTCTTTAAACATCAGTCTTTTCTGCTCCAAAAACCGACATCACCCAAAAAAAGAGACACTCAAATACTTTTCATTTTATTATGTCCCATAAAGTAAATGCAAAAAGTATGTCATTCAAGCTGCAATTACTAAAAAGATTGGTTTCACTTTTAGACCGAAATGCAGTGTTGAATTTCACGCTTTTATTATAAAAGTAATGAGTCTCCTGATAGTTGAAATAATCACCAAAGAAGAATATGAGAATCAACTATTTTCACTTTTATAGCTTAAAAATAATTATGCAAAAAATTGTGTTCAGAGGTATACTTAATATGATACTCTTTACTTGGTTATTACTTTTTTATGCGACAGCATTAATGGGCTGACATTCCATAAAAATGAAAATTGGTTTGGGTGCGAGTAGACCTGCCCATACCATGAACTTCCCATCTCATGATAAAAAAAAAAAACATTAAGGTGCTATTTAATTTGCACTCAACTTTAAGATACTCATTTTTTTAGCTCTAAATTAAAACAAATTCATGTTGAAATATAAGGTATGAGAGTATAATAATTAAGTTGAATCATAAGCAAATTTATCTAGTTCAGTTAAAATTCTATAACATTTATTACTTGAAATGGGGATAAGAAGGGGAATGGTAAGCTGCTATGAAGGTAAAGTTGAGTATTCAACATTAATTTTAATTCAACATTTCGGTAATTACTTACTTACGAGAGTATTCTTTTAAGTGATCAGGACAACAATTTGGAAATAATCGTTTTTGATTTAGTAAAATTTATCTAATGTTGTGCACAAGATTTAAAAGTTTGATAGATAAACATATTTCAATTTGGAAATACTTTTTTTCTGATTGAGTTACCTTTCTATGACACTGAAAGAAAATTAGACTTTTAGTTTGACTGCAGAAATAATTTAATTTTTACCGTTTTTTTCAAACATGTTAGCTGGTTGGACTTTTTTTGTCATTAATCATTTAATTATTAACTTGAGATGGCGTTACAGTCCACGTAGGATTGGCATTGTATTATTTTGGCTAAGTCTCCTTCACTCACCGGCAATGCAAATGGGACAAAAGATCACACTTTTCTCTCGAAACAAAGGGGCCTGCATCCGCTTTTGAAAGTATGCATGCTTCTACACCATATAGTAGGACGGGGATGATATTGGTCTCATAGAGCGACACTTCAGTTCTTCGAAAGAGGGCTTAGCTTTAATAGCCATAGGTATTCTTCGTTTGATCTCAGCGCTGATGTTATTATCTGTATTTATAGCGGAGCCAAGATAGACAAAGCCCCAACTACCTCAAAGTTATAGCTGTTAACGGTAACGTTCTGATCAGGGTTTGGTCTTTCTTTATGACAGCATATGCCTCTTTTTGCCTTCTGGCGTTGACAAGGTTCTTTTGCACTATTGCCCCAAGTATGATGTTGAAGAAATCGCATTACAGTGCATCACCTTGTCTAAAATGTTGTTTGACATCAAGTGGGTCGATGACGTCTTTGCCGACCTCAATGGAGCAGCTTGATTTCTCCATCGCCATCCTGCACAAAAGTACGAGCTTGGCAGGGATGCCAAACTTAGACATGACTTCATAAATCTCGTCTCTGTGGACGAAACAGACACCAAAACCAACCTTGAAATTGACGAAAAGGTTGTGCGCACTAACTTTGCGCTCCTGGGTTTTTTCCAAGATCTGCCGTTATGTTAATATTTGGTTTATGGTGGACTTTTCTGGTCGAAAACCACATTAATACGGACCTATCAGGATGTTGACGAACTGCTTCAGACGTTCACATCATACGGCGGAAGAGATGTTAAAGGCAATTTTGAGGAGATTGATACCTCTATAACTGGCTTCCTTCCTTCAGGATTGGGCAACCAATACTGAGATTCCATTCATCTCGCATGCTTTCTTCTGACCATGTGTTGAAGATGAGTTAGTGCATACTCCCAACTAAATCATCGCCTCCGCTTTTAGAAGTTCTATCTTGCTATCTGTACTTCATCTAGCTCAGGTAGATGACATTGTTGGTTCTTTCATGTCCTCAGCATTGACTGCAATTCTACTACATTTTGCAGGCTTCGGTTTGGGTGTGTAACCTTGAGATAATTGTTTTTGCTGGCTGGCTGTCCATGGCTTGCATTAAACGACTCAATGAAAGCATTTTCGACTGTAATATAGGACCAACGACCCAAAATCTTAGCCAGTCATCCCTCTAAGAGTATCCAACTCAACGTGGAGATAACATATTTTAAATTTAGAGTTGCGAAAATCGATTTCATAACAACAACTTTAACATTGTTAACATTTAACAAGTTGAATTTGTATTTGCTTTTGGCAGTTGTTTTTCAACTTCTTCAATAAAGTGTTATAAATCAGACAGCCAGAATTATCAATATTATATAGCTTAGTTTCAAAAGTATTACATTTTGTAAGAGCTCTGTTTACAGGGATTCATATTTTAAGAGTTTGAAGGCCAAATGCTTATCTCAACTTCATGTATTTTCGGAATTATTTTTAATCAATCAAATTTGTTTGATTGCTTTTCTTTGGAAGATATTAACCACTGCTCGGAATATTAAGGCGTGATTAACTTTATGTCCATTTTGAAAGGTTTCAAAAGTACATAGTTTCAATCCAGAGATTTCCACCTACTCTTCCTTCCGAGCTGGTAACTGCTCAGTAAAGGATCTTTTTCTGTCTGGTAAATATATGGCTTAAAGAGGATCACATTCAGTCCAGTTTTCTTTGCTGATTTCGATAGGATTTTCCACGCCGATTCCGATACATTTTTTTATCTCTTTTTTTTTTTAAAACAAACTAAATCGGATGTTATGGTCTTCCTTGCAATATAAGAGTAATGCAGTTTTATCCATGTATTTTAACTTTGTCATTTAGGTTTCTCTCGATGCGTTTGCTTTAATTTCTATTGCCTCATGTAATTTGAGCCATGAGCATCTTTTTGCTAATATATTATAACGATAAAAAAGCGTCAAGCTACAGCCGAGCAGGTTTTGAACAAAAAAACTGGTGGCTCCATAATTTTCTAAGGATGTTTTCATGTGTCAGTGTTGCAGACGTCACTCTGAGTCTTGAAAAATGGGAAAGACCTACAGGATTCACATTTCTGAAACAATTTTCAAAGAACTTCCATGGAAATAATAGAGACAGGGGCACATCAATGTATGAAATGGCCTCAACTTAATATTATTTTAGTCTTTTTGGTAGTCTCTATAGTTAGTTACTTACTTAGTTTAGTCAATTGGCTAAATAAACATGATATTGATGAAACTTTTGGCATTAAAATTGAACAAAAAAAAAATTTTTATATGAATTTGTCCGGAAACTTATGAACGGCAGTGTATATATTTATGCATATTTTTTTATCTGATAAGGTAGCTATAAACTATAAATTTAATTAATTTTGAACTTTTTTTATTGGAAAACTAAATTGATTTTAATTGAAGAAGTCAAATTGTACCTTTTTTTGACAGTTTTTTCGTCATAAAATTCAAACCCCCATGTGAAATTTAACCAAAAGCTTTTCAGGTGATCTTTATGCACGCACGCTTCGAATGAAACCAATTTGGCTTCGATAGCTTGATTTGTTCTCGAGTTAGGCTGTACGAAAGAATCCGCACAAACGTACGTACGTACGTACGTACGTACACACACACACACAGACATCTTTCTAAAAATGATGGAATCCGACTCCTGGGACCGCCAAACGTGGAGAAATGTAAAAATTTTGAATTTCGAAAATCGGACCGATTACAAGAACTTCCTGATGGGAAGTTAATAAACAAAGCGAAATTGTATTTTGAAATCACAATAAATCAAATAAAGAATAAAGAGGATGAGCCGCTTATTGATGCCGAATGTCTTATGATGACAGCTTAAGTTTTGAAAAACGGTTATTTGGAATAAATATTAGCAAAAACACTTCTTTTTCTGGATCTGAGCCCCAGAAGTCTGCGAACAGACTCCAAGCGACTCTGTCTTTGGCCAGCCTAGTCACCTCCGACCAGGATTCCCCGGCCTGCCGATGCTCTAGTGTGCAATGTTTTTCATCTCAGACTCTTCGATATACTTTAACTGGGAGACTGCGTATGATAAGTTTTTCTCTAACCTTAAGGTGGTCCCGGCTCGTGTTAAAGTGTTATTATTGCGATCCGGTGTTATTATTGCAACATCTTAGAAATGGTCGCCGCCATAAGATGGTTTTTTTATCAACCCTGTTAGTGCGTGTATCAAATGTAAGAGCTTGAAGAGTAGGAAGCTATTAATTAAGTGGCGTCATTCCAAGATATCCGGGCCCGCAATATGGCGGATTTCATGTTCTTTTCAATTCCTTTGACCACCTCAACAGCTTACAGTACGATCATGAAATTTTGCATCTACATTCAATATGACTCGTCTTGACAAGGACGGATTTTACGGCACTAAAACTAATCGAAAGTTTTGCGAAAGAAAGAAATCAAGCCGTTGCCGTTGGCGGAGACATGTTAGACTTTCTCACTACAAATTCAGAAGTATCCTAGGGATGGATTCCCGATCCATGTTCGTTGTTAAACAAGGTTGTTCACCTTGTTTTTTCTATCGTCAAAGTGAACCAGTGCCTTGAGTCTTATGTCCAAGAGTCCTGCTTGTCTTTTTTCTTACAGTTGTGCTGATGCTAGGATTAGAATCGTTTCGATGGCAGCGGTCCGCGTGGAGTTTTGTGCCCCTGTTATTCCCATGCATGCTAAGCGTTGCACTTTAGTGAGCCTGTCGACTACATATTTTTTATCTATCGTGTTCCACAACACTATAAAGCCGAAAAGAAGGCTTGGTTTCATTACACAGTTGTATATCCAGTGGACTTATTTTGGTTTCAGTCTCCAGGACTCCCCAAATACCCTCCTGCATATGCAATATGACTCATCTCGGGGAGAGTACGATAACTTGGGTGCCAAAAATTGATAACGATTTCTTGTAGAGGGGCCAAAAAAAAGCATTTTTTACTACGAGAGGGGGGGTCTATCTCGCATCGTTTAGGAGGTACGGGCAATTTAAAAAAAAAATGATTTAAAATGAAAAAAAATAAAAACTACAACAACGGCAACACTTACAATAAAGTACTATACCGACTTTGAAAGCCAGAAACATGTTCTTTAATCCTGGCCTTAAACTAAATAGTAGACTTTAATAGTTTTTGAAAAATTCGCATGCAAACTCAAAATTTTGTTAACAAAAATCAAAAAAAACAAGTTTAGACCAATTTTTTACAAAATTGTGAACTGAAGTGCTAAATTTGCTTTTTGTAGTCAATGCTTGTATCAATTCTGAATAGAACACAAAAAACCGAATGGTTTTATGTTTTCTAGTTTTTGAGAAAATTCAGATCTACTAAAACTATTTTTTGCTTTTTGAGATTTACGGTGATACTTTTAGTATAAATGTTAATGATAGGTTCATGTTTGTTAGTAAAGTTTAGCAAATCATTTAGCGTTATCCAGAATGCACCACGAGGTGGTCAGAGGAGAATCAGACCAATTTCTTCTAAAAAAGCGATGCTCTTTATCCAAATCCCGGAACGAACAAAATACCGAAAAGTTATTTAGTTTAGGATGGATTAGAGGATGCTTAGTCGCCATTGCTTATTCACAAAAAATAACTCGATTCGCACTAAGGTTGAACACAGAATAAGATTTACCACATGTGCGTGAAAAAACCAACGGTACAAAATTCAAAGTTTGATATGATTTGATATTTTTGCATCATTATTAAGTGCATTCCATATTACATAAGTACATAGAAATTAGATGAAGGGTATTCATGACATAGGCGCCTGCCAGGCAAAAAGCAGGTACTCTGAGCGGAGCGACGAGGTCGCGTGAGCGTGGACTGACTACGGAAAGAAAGTTGAATTCCTTTAACCCGCGAAGCGGGCCACCCATGTACTGTTGATTTAAAAAAAAAAACTATTGAGATAGACGCATGCCGGACATTTAATCGATTATTCATTCGGTCTTCCTTAAAGGAAGACCACTTAAATGTCACAAAACAAAAATAGTAATTTTCAATTTTCTCAAAAACTAGAAGACATAAAACCATTCGGTTTATTGTGTTCTATTCAGAATTGATACAAGCATTGACTACAAAAAGCAAATTTAGCACTTCATTTCACAATTTTGTAAAAAATTGGTCTAAACTTGTTTTTTTTGATTTTTGTTAACAAAATTTTGAGTTTGCATGCGAATTTTTCAAAAACTATTGAAGTTAACTATATAATTTAAACGCAGGATTAAAGAACATGTTTCTGGCTTTCAAAGCCGGTATACTGCTTTATTGTAAGTGTTGTCGTTGTTGTTTTTTTTTTTTCATTTTAAGTAATTTTTTTTTAAATTGCCCCTACCTCCTAAACGGTGCGAGATAGACCCCCCCCCCCTCCCATAGTAAAAAATGCTTGTTTTTTGACCCTTCTACAAAAAACCGTTATCAATTTTTGGCGCCCAAGTTATCGTACTCGTGCCCTCATCTCAGTTCCCTAAAATTAAGATTGATGATGCCGAAATAAATTATTTTTAAACGTCAAAAACTTAGGACGATTATGTCACTTATTCTTTAGGAAAAATTAAGGAGCATGCCTTCCAGTCAAACTGTGTGTTGAGTATGTACGAACGCAGCCGACTATCAAAAGTCAACCCAAACAGGTGACAATACTAACGAGTTGTCAATCTTCTTTTGGAGGTCTTATAAGTAGGTTTTCAGAAATTGTATTAAGCTTAGAGTGAATTAAATAAATTAAAATTATATAAAATTAATTGAGTCACTTCTCATACCCATTTTACTCTACGCACAACCAGTATTTTGTGAACTTTAAAGAAATCTGATTGCATTTAAAACTACTGTGCGGTTTGTTTATAATCAGCAACGGGGTTTTTATGTCTCTGAATACATAAAGACAATTTTAAAAATACCTTTCAAGAAGTACTTATGCTAAATCAAATGAGAGAACAAAATATCCTTGCCAAAGATAACAAGAAAGCATGCAATTCAAATCGTATTCAGGCTCTTGTCTTAAGTAAATTCAAATATGAGGTAACTCGAAAACGATTTTTCGTAGAGTTGTGAAACTCACTTCCCCTCAGTAGGTATTAAGAGAATAGACAACAGGGACAGCGTCGAAAGAGAACTTTAAACCGATAATGTGCAATAAAATTAATATTAAATTTCAAATAAAAATATAAATATATAAATAAAAATATATAAATAAAAATATAAATATAAACATATTAGACCTAAAATAACAATTTTTCTATTTCGCTCCGTTTTTATTTTTCCTGTGTTAGAACTAAAAGGTGATTACTGGAAGGCAGCTATGTGAACTCTATAATAAAACGAAGTAGCATCCCCCTTCGAGTTTTAGTCGTTTGAAAAGTATTTTGGCTCTAGGGTTTAAAAATTAAATTTGTCCACTATTAGTTTATAAATCCCTCAAGAACGTCTTCATCTCGAAGTCTATCAAATCCGAAATCGCTATTAGTATTTCTGAGGCGGTGAACCTTTTCGTGCAACATAATCAAATGAAGATGCAAGAACGAATTCGTCATAAAGAGCCTCCTTCAAATTCCCTTTCAATTCAACCAAATTTGTTGCCTTTATTTTTTGTTCTGTAAAACATAACTTCTTCCCTCTTTTATTGCCGGAAAAATAAAATCAACAAATTAAGCGCTGCGCTCGTATTCCATTGTGTTATCTACTTCAAAAAAAAAAGAGCTAAATTTTAATTTTTGTCAAACTTCAATAAAAGCAAGAAAGAACAAACAAACTCCCTGCTCCTCCTCCATTCCACAACTTTAATGCCTACCAACAAACAGCCTTGCATACACAAGGCTAACGAATATTTAAAGCCCCCGTTCCGGGAATAATCGTAAATCATGAACAATATTTTCCCCCGATCTACGACTTTACACGTGCCATAAATTTCCCCGGCGAACATCCACTTAAATATGTTAACCGAAATCCTTTCTCGTTTAGCATCTTGCGCTGCCATGTAGCCAGAAACCGAGAATATTTTATGCGATCACACCTCTTTCACATGTCGTTGGGAGCTAAACTGCGTGGAACGGCAGCACTATGAGTAGATCCTCTACATCCGTGAGACCCCTGTTAAAACATAAAAGCAGCACCTACTAAGCTAGACCAGCTCTAACATCATCTTCAATTACCAAAATAAGAAAGTTTTATAGTAAGAGTACGTATGCATATGTATATGTACACTCGTAGTTCTCCGGGACAGACAACATAAGGGCAACGAGGAAGGTCCTTATTGTTGCAACATCCTTTTTCACGTTAAAGGTTAATCCTCACTTTTATAGCACTTTAATGGAATCCCTTTATAGTAATGATTAAGACCGTTGGTGCAAAGATGGATGACAAGATTCCTGCTCTCTCCTTGCCCCCCCCCCCCCCCAATTCCTTGGAGCCGTCAGTGTGACGGTCTTTGCGAATACCTTTGGAAGTGAAGCAAAATTAAAAATATATTAAGTCTTTCCGGAAGAACACGATTTCACAAAAGAAAAACCAAACAAATTTACTTGCTGCGGGCGCGGGCGTCGCCTTCGTCATTCCCCCCTACAAGGATTCCTGTCGCGTAGGATGGACCATTTTTATTTGGATGTTGACTCCCCTGAGGTGGTGGTTATGTGTTCCGATCACCCTATTGTTTTTTTGACGGTATGCAAAGCGATGGTGGCTGAAAAATTCACAAAGAAATTTATCGAGTGAAAAAAATAAGCCGAAACTGAAATGGAGGATTTATTGTGGATCTGAGTTATTTTAAATTACAAATTATTCACCGGCGCGCGGCCGTGATTGGATTCTTTTTTATGAGTGGGGGGTTCGGGTCAGTGACTGCGGTTTTCCTAAGATGAGAAAATAATTATTTTAAGCCTGATTGAAGGATTCCTGTGTAATCTAGGATGATTAAGGACTAATGTATTCAAATAGGCCGGCTATTGATGAGCTTAAAATGGTGAGATGGTGGTGGGTTGGGGCTTCCGCGACAGTTTTTCGAGGGGCAACTAGATGAAGCTCTTGTTTGAAAAAACAACCAGCCGCGACCCAGCCCAAAACCAAATTTCAAAGCGCGGAAGTAGGGCGATCAAAAGGTAATGATTGAGCATGCAAAGAACTAAAAAAAGATGTTGCCATAAGATAATAAAAGAACAAATAGCAGAGTAAGAGTTTATGTAGCTTGTAGTTCGAAAATGAGGTACATTCACAATACACTAAGCATTGCTGCGCAAACTGGCTTCCTCCACAGCCAGCTAGCAACTGACTTCATGCAGTCATCTAGCAACTGATAACCTGACTACCTCCAGCTGCCGCAAGCTTCTCAGCATCTGACTACCGCCAGCTACCCAGCAACTGGCCACCGCCAGCTACACAGCAAACTGCCCCCACAGCAGACAGCTACCGCCACCTACCCAGCAACTGGTTATCTCAAGCCAGGTAGCTACCTGCCAGCTACCTAGCAACTGGCTACCTCCAGCCACCTAGCAACCTGCCCCCACTGCAGCCAGGTACCCACCAACTGGCTTCCGCCAGCTACACAGCATCTGGCTACGTCCAGCTACCTAGCAACTGATTGCCTTCAGCCAGCTAGCTACTCGCCCCCACTGCAGCCAGCTACCCACCAACTGGCTACTGCCAGCTACCCACCAACTGGCTACCTCCAGCCAGATAGCTACTCGCCCTCACTGCAGCCAGCTACCCACCAACTGGCTAATGCCAGCTACCATCCAACTGGCTACTGCCAGCTACCCTCCAACTCGCTACCTCCAGCCAGCTAGCTACTTGCCCCCACTGCAGCTAGTTACCCACCAACTGGCTACCGCGAGCTACCCAGCAACAGGTTACCTCCAGCCAGCTAACTACTCGCCCCCACTGCAGCTAGCTACCCACCAACTGGCTACCGCCAGCTACCCAGCAACAGGTTACCTCCAGCCAGCTAACTACTCGCCCCCACTGCAGCCAGCTACCCAGCAACAGGTTACCTCCAGCCAGCTAGCTACTCGCCCCCACTGCAGCTAGCTACCCACCAACTGGCTAATGCCAGCTACCCAGCAACAGGTTACCTCCAGCCAGCTAGCTACTCGCCCCCACTGCAGCTAGCTACCCACCAACTGGCTATCGCCAGCTACCCAGCAACAGGTTACCTCCAGCCAGCTAGCTACTCGCCCCCACTGCAGCTACCTACCCACCAACTGGCTACCGCCAGCTACCCAGCAACAGGTTACTTCCAGCCAGCTAGCTACTCGCCCCCACTGCAGCCAGCTACCCACCAACTGGCTAATGCCAGCTACCCAGCAACAGGTTACCTCCAGCCAGCTAGCTACTCGCCCCCACTGCAGCTAGCTACCCACCAACTGGCTATCGCCAGCTACCCAGCAACAGGTTACCTCCAGCCAGCTAGCTACTCGCCCCCACTGCAGCTAGATACCCACCAACTGGCTACCGCCAGCTACCCAGCAACAGGTTACCTCCAGCCAGCTAGCTACTCGCCCCCACTGCAGCTACCTACCCACTAACTGGCTACCGCCAGCTTCCCAGCAACAGGTTACTTCCAGCCAGCTAGCTACTCGCCCCCCACTGCAGCCAGCTACCCACCAACTGGCTAATGCCAGCTACCCACCAACTGGCTACCGCCAGCTACCCAGCAACAGGTTACCTCCAGCCAGCTAGCTACTCGCCCCCACTGCAGCTACCTACCCACCAACTGGCTACCGCCAGCTACCCAGCAACAGGTTACTTCCAGCCAGCTAGCTACTCGCCCCCACTGCAGCTAGCTACCCACCAACTGGCTATTGCCAGCTACCCAGCAACAGGTTACCTCCAGCCAGCTAGCTACTCGCCCCCACTGCAGCTAGCTACCCACCAACTGGCTATTGCCAGCTACCCAGCAACAGGTTACCTCCAGCCAGCTAGCTACTCGCCCCCCACTGCAGCTAGATACCCACCAACTGGCTACCGCCAGCTACCCAGCAACAGGTTACCTCCAGCCAGCTAGCTACTCGCCCCCACTGCAGCTAGCTACCCAACAACTGGCTATCGCCAGCTACCCACCAACTGGCTACCGCCAGCTACCCAGCAACAGGTTACCTCCAGCCAGCTAGCTACTCGCCCCCCACTGCAGCTAGCTACCCACCAACTGGCTATTGCCAGCTACCCAGCAACAGGTTACCTCCAGCCAGCTAGCTACTCGCCCCCACTGCAGCTAGATACCCACCAACTGGCTACCGCCAGCTACCCAGCAACAGGTTACCTCCAGCCAGCTAGCTACTCGCCCCCACTGCAGCTAGCTACCCACCAACTGGCTACCGCCAGCTACCCAGCAATTGGTTACCTCCAGCCAGCTAGCTACTCGCCCCCACTGCAGCTAGCTACCCACCAACTGGCTAATGCCAGCTACCCAGCAATTGGTTACCTCCAGCCAGCTATCCACCAACTGGCTAATGCCAGCTATCCACCAACTGGCTACCGCCAGCTACCCAGCAACAGGTTACCTCCAGCCAGCTAGCTACTCGCCCCCACTGCAGCTAGCTACCCACCAACTGGCTACCGCCAGCTACCCAGCAATTGGTAACCTCCAGCCAGCTAGCTACTCGCCCCCACTGCAGCCAGCTACCCACCAACTGGCTAACGCCAGCTACCCAGCAATTGGTTACCTCCAGCCAGCTAGCTACTGCTACTCGCCCCCACTGCAGCTAGCTACCACCAACTGGCTAATGCCAGCTACCCAGCAATTGGTTACCTCCAGCCAGCTATCCACCAACTGGCTAATGCCAGCTATCCACCAACTGGCTACCGCCAGCTACCCAGCAACAGGTTACCCTCCAGCCAGCTAGCTACTCGCCCCCACTGCAGCTAGCTACCCACCAACTGGCTACCGCCAGCTACCCAGCAACAGGTTACCTCCAGCCAGCTAGCTACTCGCCCCCACTGCAGCTAGCTTCCCACCAACTGGCTACCGCCAGCTACCCAGCAATTGGTTACCTCCAGCCAGCTAGCTACTCGCCCCCACTGCAGCTAGCTACCCACCAACTGGCTACCGCCAGCTACCCAGCAATTGGTTACCTCCAGCCAGCTAGCTACTCGCCCCCACTGCAGCTAGCTACCAACCAACTGGCTACCGCCAGCTACCCAGCAACAGGTTACCTCCAGCCAGCTAGCTACTCGCCCCCACTGCAGCCAGCTACCCACCACTGGCTACTGCCAGCTTCCCACCAACTGGCTACCGCCAGCTACCCAGCAATTGGTTACCTCCAGCCAGCTAGCTACTCGCCCCCACTGCTGCTAGCTACCACCAACTGGCTACCGCCAGCTACCCAGCAATTGGTTACCTCCAGCCAGCTAGCTACTCGCCCCCAACTGCAGCTAGCAACCAACCAACTGGCTACCGCCAGCTACCCAGCAACAGGTTACCTCCAGCCAGCTAGCTACTCGCCCCCCACTGCAGCCAGCTACCCACCAACTGGCTAATGCCAGCTACCCACCAACTGGCTACTGCCAGCTTCCCACCAACTGGCTACCGCCAGCTACCCAGCAATTGGTTACCTCCAGCCAGCTAGCTACTCGCCCCCACTGCAGCTAGCTACCAACCAACTGGCTACCGCCAGCTACCCAGCGACAGGTTACCTCCAGCCAGCTAGCTACTCGCCCCCACTGCAGCTAGCTACCCACCAACTGGCTACCGCCAGCTACCCAGCAATTGGTTACCTCCAGCCAGCTAGCTACTCGCCCCGACTGCAGCTAGCTACCAACCAACTGGCTACCGCCATCTACCAGCAACAGGTTACCTACAGCCAGCTAGCTACTCGCCCCCACTGCAGCCAGCTACCCACCAACTGGCTAATGCCAGCTACCCACCAACTGGCTACTGCCAGCTTCCCACCAACTGGCTACCGCCAGCTACCCAGCAATTGGTTACCTCCAGCCAGCTAGCTGCTCGCCCCCACTGCAGCCTAGCTACCCACCAACTGGCTACCGCCAGCTACCCAGCAACAGGTTACCTCCAGCCAGCTAGCTACTCGCCCCCACTGCAGCTAGCTACCGACCAACTGGCTGCCGCCAGCTACCCAGCAATTAGTTACCTCCAGCCAGCTAGCTACTCGCCCACACTGCAGTCAGCTACCTACCAACTGGCTACCTCCAGCCAGCTAGCTACTCGCCCCCTCTGCAAGCTAGCTACCCACCAACTGGCTTTCGCCAGCTACCCAGCAACTGGATACCTCTAGCCAGCTAGCTACTCGCCCCCACTGCAGCCAGCTACTCACCAACTGGCCTACCGCCAGCTACCCAGTAACTGATTACCTCCAGCCAGCTAGCTACTCGCCCCCACTGCAGCTAGCTACCCACCAACTGGCTACCGCCAGCTACCCAGCAATTTGTTACCTCCAGCCAGCTAGCTACTCGCCCACTGCAGCTAGCTACCCACCAACTGGCTGCCGCCAGCTACACAGCAATTGGTTACCTCCAGCCAGCTAGCTAGTCGCCCACACTGCAGCTAGCTACCCACCAACTGGCTACCGCCAGCTACCCAGTAACTGATTACCTCCAGCTAGCTAGCTAGCTACTCGCCCCCACTGCAGCTAGCTACCCACCAACTGGCTATCGCCAGCTACCCAGCAACTGGATACCTCTAGCCAGCTAACTACTCGCCCACACTGCAGCCAGCTACCCACAAACTGTCTAATGCCAGCTACCCACAAACTGGCTAATGCCAGCTACCCACCAACTGGCTACCTCCAGCCAGCTAGCTACTCGCCCCCACTGCAGCTAGCTACCCATCAACTGGCTACCGCCAGCTACCCAGCAATTGGTTACCTCCAGCCAGCTAGCTACTCGCCCCCACTGCAGCTAGCTACCCACCAACTGGCTACCGCCAGCTACCCAGCAACAGGTTACCTCCAGCCAGCTAGCTACTCGCCCCCACTGCAGCCAGCTACCCACCAACTGGCTAATGCCAGCTACCCACCAACTGGCTACTGCCAGCTTCCCACCAACTGGCTACCGCCAGCTACCCAGCAATTGGTTACCTCCAGCCAGCTAGCTACTCGCCCCCACTGCAGCTAGCTACCCACCAACTGGCTACCGCCAGCTACCCAGCAATTGGTTACCTCCAGCCAGCTAGCTACTCGCCCCCACTGCAGCTAGCTACCAACCAACTGGCTACCGCCAGCTACCCAGCAACAGGTTACCTCCAGCCAGCTAGCTACTCGCCCCCACTGCAGCCAGCTACCCACCAACTGGCAAATGCCAGATACCAATCAGCTGGCTACTGCCAGCTACCCACCAACTGGCTACCTCCAGCCAGCTAGCTACTCGCCCCCACTGCAGCTAGCTACCAACCAACTGGCTACCGCCAGCTACCCAGCAATTGGTTACCTCCAGCCAGCTAGCTACTCGCCCCCACTGCAGCCAGCTACCCACCAACTGGCTAATGCCAGCTACCCACCAACTGGCTACTGCCAGCTTCCCACCAACTGGCTACCGCCAGCTACCCAGCAATTGGTTACCTCCAGCCAGCTAGCTACTCGCCCCCACTGCAGCTAGCTACCAACCAACTGGCTACCGCCAGCAACCCAGCAACAGGTTACCTCCAGCCAGCTAGCTACTCGCCCCCACTGCAGCCAGCTACCCACCAACTGGCTACTGCCAGCTTCCCACCAACTGGCTACCGCCAGCAATTGGTTACCTCCAGCCAGCTAGCTACTCGCCCCCACTGCAGCTAGCTACCCACCAACTGGCTACCGCCAGCTACCCAGCAATTGGTTACCTCCAGCCAGCTAGCTACTCGCCCCCACTGCAGCTAGCTACCAACCAACTGGCTACCGCCAGCTACCCAGCAACAGGTTACCTCCAGCCAGCTAGCTACTCGCCCCACTGCAGCCAGCTACCCACCAACTGGCAAATGCCAGATACCAATCAGCTGGCTACTGCCAGCTACCCACCAACTGGCTACCGCCAGCTACCCAGCAATTGGTTACCTCCAGCCAGCTAGCTACTCGCCCCCACTGCAGCTAGCTACCCACCAACTGGCTACCGCCAGCTACCCAGCAATTGGTTACCTCCAGCCAGCTAGCTACTCGCCCCCACTGCAGCTAGCTACCAACCAACTGGCTACCGCCAGCAACCCAGCAACAGGTTACCTCCAGCCAGCTAGCTACTCGCCCCCACTGCAGCCAGCTACCCACCAACTGGCTACTGCCAGCTTCCCACCAACTGGCTACCGCCAGCAATTGGTTACCTCCAGCCAGCTAGCTACTCGCCCCCACTGCAGCTAGCTACCCACCAACTGGCTACCGCCAGCTACCCAGCAATTGGTTACCTCCAGCCAGCTAGCTACTCGCCCCCACTGCAGCTAGCTACCAACCAACTGGCTACCGCCAGCTACCCAGCAACAGGTTACCTCCAGCCAGCTAGCTACTCGCCCCACTGCAGCCAGCTACCCACCAACTGGCAAATGCCAGATACCAATCAGCTGGCTACTGCCAGCTACCCACCAACTGGCTACCGCCAGCTACCCAGCAATTGGTTACCTCCAGCCAGCTACCTACTCGCCCCCACTGCAGCTAGCTACCCACCAACTGGCTACCGCCAGCTACCCAGCAATTGGTTACCTCCAGCCAGCTAGCTACTCACCCCCACTGCAGCTAGCTACCAACCAACTGGCTACCGCCAGCTACCCAGCAACAGGTTACCTCCAGCCAGCTAGCTACTCGCCCCTACTGCAGCCAGCTACCCACCAACTGGCTAATGCCAGCTACCCACCAACTGGCTACTGCCAGCTTCACTCCAACTGGCTACCGCCAGCTACCCAGCAATTGGTTACCTCCAGCCAGCTAGCTACTCGCCCCCACTGCAGCTAGCTACCCACCAACTGGCTACCGCCAGCTACCCAGCAATTGGTTACCTCCAGCCAGCTAGCTACTCGCCCCGACTGCAGCTAGCTACCAACCAACTGGCTACCGCCAGCTACCCAGCAACAGGTTACCTCCAGCCAGCTAGCTACTCGCCCCCACTGCAGCCAGCTAGCTACTCGCCCCCACTGCAGCTAGCTACCCACCAACTGGCTACCGCCAGCTACCCAGCAATTGGTTACCTCCAGCCAGCTAGCTACTCACCCCCACTGCAGCTAGCTACCAACCAACTGGCTACCGCCAGCTACCCAGCAACAGGTTACCTCCAGCCAGCTAGCTACTCGCCCCTACTGCAGCCAGCTACCCACCAACTGGCTAATGCCAGCTACCCACCAACTGGCTACTGCCAGCTTCACTCCAACTGGCTACCGCCAGCTACCCAGCAATTGGTTACCTCCAGCCAGCTAGCTACTCGCCCCCACTGCAGCTAGCTACCCACCAACTGGCTACCGCCAGCTACCCAGCAATTGGTTACCTCCAGCCAGCTAGCTACTCGCCCCGACTGCAGCTAGCTACCAACCAACTGGCTACCGCCAGCTACCCAGCAACAGGTTACCTCCAGCCAGCTAGCTACTCGCCCCCACTGCAGCCAGCTACCCACCAACTGGCTAATGCCAGCTACCCACAAACTGGCTAATGCCAGCTACCCACCAACTGGCTACCTCCAGCCAGCTAGCTACTCGCCCCCACTGCAGCTAGCTACCCATCAACTGGCTACCGCCAGCTACCCAGCAATTGGTTACCTCCAGCCAGCTAGCTACTCGCCCCCACTGCAGCTAGCTACCCACCAACTGGCTGCCGCCAGCTACCCAGCAATTGGTTACCTCCAGCTAGCTAGCTACTCGCCCCCACTGCAGTCAGCTACCTACCAACTGGCTACCTCCAGCCAGCTAGCTACTCGCCCCCTCTGCAGCTAGCTACCCACCAACTGGCTTTCGCCAGCTACCCAGCAACTGGATACCTCTAGCCAGCTAGCTACTCGCCCCCACTGCAGCCAGCTACCCACCAACTGGCTACCGCCAGCTACCCAGTAACTGATTACCTCCAGCCAGCTAGCTACTCGCCCCCACTGCAGCTAGCTACCCACCAACTGGCTACCGCCAGCTACCCAGCAATGGGTTACCTCCAACCAGCTAGCTACTCGCCCCCACTGCAGCTAGCTACCCACCAACTGGCTACCGCCAGCTACCCAGCAACTGGATACCTCTAGCCAGCTAGCTACTCGCCCCCACTGCAGCCAGCTACCCACCAACTGGCTACCGCCAGCTACCCAGCAACTGGATACCTCCAGCCAGCTAGCTACTCGCCCCCACAGCAGCCAGCTACCCACCAACTGGCTAATGCCAGCTACCCACCAACTGGCTACTACCAGCTCCCCACCAACTGGCTACCGCCAGCTACCCAGCAATTGGTTACCTCCAGCCAGCTAGCTACTCGCCCCCACTGCAGTCAGCTACCTACCAACTGGCTACCTCCAGCCAGCTAGCTACTCGCCCCCTCTGCAGCTAGCTACCCACCAACTGGCTTTCGCCAGCTACCCAGCAACTGGATACCTCTAGCCAGCTAGCTACTCGCCCCCACTGCAGCTAGCTACCCACCAACTGGCTGCCGCCAGCTACCCAGCAATTGGTTACCTCCAGCTAGCTAGCTACTCGCCCCCACAGCAGCCAGCTACCCACCAACTGGCTAATGCCAGCTACCCACCAACTGGCTACTGCCAGCTTCACTCCAACTGGCTACCGCCAGCTACCCAGCAATTGGTTACCTCCAGCTAGCTAGCTACTCGCCCCCACTGCAGTCAGCTACCTACCAACTGGCTACCTCCAGCCAGCTAGCTACTCGCCCCCTCTGCAGCTAGCTACCCACCAACTGGCTTTCGCCAGCTACCCAGCAACTGGATACCTCTAGCCAGCTAGCTACTCGCCCCCACTGCAGCTAGCTACCCACCAACTGGCTGCCGCCAGCTACCCAGCAATTGGTTACCTCCAGCTAGCTAGCTACTCGCCCCCACTGCAGTCAGCTACCTACCAACTGGCTACCTCCAGCCAGCTAGCTACTCGCCCCCTCTGCAGCTAGCTACCCACCAACTGGCTTTCGCCAGCTACCCAGCAACTGGATACCTCTAGCCAGCTAGCTACTCGCCCCCACTGCAGCCAGCTACCCACCAACTGGCTACCGCCAGCTACCCAGCAACTGGATACCTCCAGCCAGCTAGCTACTCGCCCCCACAGCAGCCAGCTACCCACCAACTGGCTAATGCCAGCTACCCACCAACTGGCTACTGCCAGCTTCACTCCAACTGGCTACCGCCAGCTACCCAGCAATTGGTTACCTCCAGCTAGCTAGCTACTCGCCCCCACTGCAGTCAGCTACCTACCAACTGGCTACCTCCAGCCAGCTAGCTACTCGCCCCCTCTGCAGCTAGCTACCCACCAACTGGCTTTCGCCAGCTACCCAGCAACTGGATACCTCTAGCCAGCTAGCTACTCGCCCCCACTGCAGCTAGCTACCCACCAACTGGCTGCCGCCAGCTACCCAGCAATTGGTTACCTCCAGCTAGCTAGCTACTCGCCCCCACTGCAGTCAGCTACCTACCAACTGGCTACCTCCAGCCAGCTAGCTACTCGCCCCCTCTGCAGCTAGCTACCCACCAACTGGCTTTCGCCAGCTACCCAGCAACTGGATACCTCTAGCCAGCTAGCTACTCGCCCCCACTGCAGCCAGCTACCCACCAACTGGCTACCGCCAGCTACCCAGCAACTGGATACCTCCAGCCAGCTAGCTACTCGCCCCCACAGCAGCCAGCTACCCACCAACTGGCTAATGCCAGCTACCCACCAACTGGCTAATGCCAGCTACCCACCAACTGGCTACTACCAGCTCCCCACCAACTGGCTACCGCCAGCTACCCAGCAATTGGTTACCTCCAGCCAGCTAGCTACTCGCCCCCACTGCAGTCAGCTACCTACCAACTGGCTACCTCCAGCCAGCTAGCTACTCGCCCCCTCTGCAGCTAGCTACCCACCAACTGGCTTTCGCCAGCTACCCAGCAACTGGATACCTCTAGCCAGCTAGCTACTCGCCCCCACTGCAGCTAGCTACCCACCAACTGGCTGCCGCCAGCTACCCAGCAATTGGTTACCTCCAGCTAGCTAGCTACTCGCCCCCACAGCAGCCAGCTACCCACCAACTGGCTAATGCCAGCTACCCACCAACTGGCTACTGCCAGCTTCACTCCAACTGGCTACCGCCAGCTACCCAGCAATTGGTTACCTCCAGCTAGCTAGCTACTCGCCCCCACTGCAGTCAGCTACCTACCAACTGGCTACCTCCAGCCAGCTAGCTACTCGCCCCCTCTGCAGCTAGCTACCCACCAACTGGCTTTCGCCAGCTACCCAGCAACTGGATACCTCTAGCCAGCTAGCTACTCGCCCCCACTGCAGCTAGCTACCCACCAACTGGCTGCCGCCAGCTACCCAGCAATTGGTTACCTCCAGCTAGCTAGCTACTCGCCCCCACTGCAGTCAGCTACCTACCAACTGGCTACCTCCAGCCAGCTAGCTACTCGCCCCCTCTGCAGCTAGCTACCCACCAACTGGCTTTCGCCAGCTACCCAGCAACTGGATACCTCTAGCCAGCTAGCTACTCGCCCCCACTGCAGCCAGCTACCCACCAACTGGCTACCGCCAGCTACCCAGCAACTGGATACCTCCAGCCAGCTAGCTACTCGCCCCCACAGCAGCCAGCTACCCACCAACTGGCTAATGCCAGCTACCCACCAACTGGCTACTACCAGCTCCCCACCAACTGGCTACCGCCAGCTACCCAGCAATTGGTTACCTCCAGCCAGCTAGCTACTCGCCCCCACTGCAGCTAGCTACCCACCAACTGGCTACCGCCAGCTACCCAGCAATTGGTTACCTCCAGCCAGCTAGCTACTCGCCCCCACTGCAGCTAGCTACCAACCAACTGGCTACCGCCAGCTACCCAGCAACAGGTTACCTCCAGCCAGCTAGCTACTCGCCCCCACTGCAGCCAGCTACCCACCAACTGGCTACTGCCAGCTTCCCACCAACTGGCTACCGCCAGCTACCCAGCAATTGGTTACCTCCAGCCAGCTAGCTACTCGCCCCCACTGCAGCTAGCTACCCACCAACTGGCTACCGCCAGCTACCCAGCAATGGGTTACCTCCAACCAGCTAGCTACTCGCCCCCACTGCAGCTAGCTACCCACCAACTGGCTACCGCCAGCTACCCAGCAACAGGTTAACTCCAGCCAGCTAGCTACTCGTCCCCACTGCAGCCAGCTACCCACCAACTGGCTAATGCCAGCTACCCACCAACTGGCTACTGCCAGCTACCCACCAACTGGCTACTGCCAGCTTCCCACCAACTGGCTACCTCCAGCCAGATAGCTACTCGCCCCCACTGCAGCTAGCTACCCACCAACTGGCTACCGCCAGCTACCCAGCAATGGGTTACCTCCAACCAGCTAGCTACTCGCCCCCACTGCAGCTAGCTACCCACCAACTGGCTGCCGCCAGCTACACAGCAATTGGTTACCTCCAGCCAGCTAGCTAGTCGCCCACACTGCAGCTAGCTACCCACCAACTGGCTACCGCCAGCTACCCAGTAACTGATTACCTCCAGCTAGCTAGCTAGCTACTCGCCCCCACTGCAGCTAGCTACCCACCAACTGGCTATCGCCAGCTACCCAGCAACTGGATACCTCTAGCCAGCTAACTACTCGCCCACACTGCAGCCAGCTACCCACAAACTGTCTAATGCCAGCTACCCACAAACTGGCTAATGCCAGCTACCCACCAACTGGCTACCTCCAGCCAGCTAGCTACTCGCCCCCACTGCAGCTAGCTACCCATCAACTGGCTACCGCCAGCTACCCAGCAATTGGTTACCTCCAGCCAGCAAGCTACTCGCCCCCACTGCAGCTAGCTACCCACCAACTGGCTACCGCCAGCTACCCAGCAACAGGTTACCTCCAGCCAGCTAGCTACTCGCCCCCACTGCAGCCAGCTACCCACCAACTGGCTAATGCCAGCTACCCACCAACTGGCTACTGCCAGCTTCCCACCAACTGGCTACCGCCAGCTACCCAGCAATTGGTTACCTCCAGCCAGCTAGCTACTCGCCCCCACTGCAGCTAGCTACCCACCAACTGGCTACCGCCAGCTACCCAGCAATTGGTTACCTCCAGCCAGCTAGCTACTCGCCCCCACTGCAGCTAGCTACCAACCAACTGGCTACCGCCAGCTACCCAGCAACAGGTTACCTCCAGCCAGCTAGCTACTCGCCCCCACTGCAGCCAGCTACCCACCAACTGGCAAATGCCAGATACCAATCAGCTGGCTACTGCCAGCTACCCACCAACTGGCTACCTCCAGCCAGCTAGCTACTCGCCCCCACTGCAGCTAGCTACCAACCAACTGGCTACCTCCAGCCAGCTAACTACTCGCCCCCACTGCACTAGCTACCCACCAACTGGCTACTGCCAGCTTCCCACCAACTGGCTACCTCCAGCCAGCTAGCTATTCGCCCCCACTGCAGCTAGCTACCAACCAACTGGCTATTCCCAGCTACCCAGCAACAGGTAACCTCCAGCCAGCTAGCTACTCGCCCCCACTGCAGCTAGCTACCCACCAACTGGCTACCGCCAGCTACCCAGCAACAGGTTACCTCCAGCCAGCTACCTACTCGCCCCCACTGCAGCCAGCTACCCACCAAATGGCTACCGCCAGCTACCCACCAACTGGCTGCCGCCAGCTCCCTACCAAATGGCTACCTCCAGCCAGCTAGCTACTCGCCCCACTGCAGCTAGCTACCCACCAACTGGCTATTGCCAGCTACCCACCAACTGGCTACCTACCAACTGGCTACCGCCAGCTACCCAGCAACATGTTACCTCCAGCCAGCTAGCTACTCGCCCCCACTGCAGCCAGCTACCCACCAACTGGCTACCGCCAGCTACCCAGTAACTGATTACCTCCAGCCAGCTAGCTACTCGCCCCCACTGCAGCTAGCTACCCACCAACTGGCTACCGCCAGCTACACAGCAATTGGTTACCTCCAGCCAGCTAGCTACTCGCCCCCACAGCAGCCAGCTACCCACCAACTGGCTAATGCCAGCTACCCACCAACTGGCTACTACCAGCTCCCCACCAACTGGCTACCGCCAGCTACCCAGCAATTGGTTACCTCCAGCCAGCTAGCTACTCGCCCCCACTGCAGCTAGCTACCCACCAACTGGCTACCGCCAGCTACCCAGCAATTGGTTACCTCCAGCCAGCTAGCTACTCGCCCCCACTGCAGCTAGCTACCAACCAACTGGCTACCGCCAGCTACCCAGCAACAGGTTACCTCCAGCCAGCTAGCTACTCGCCCCCACTGCAGCCAGCTACCCACCAACTGGCTACTGCCAGCTTCCCACCAACTGGCTACCGCCAGCTACCCAGCAATTGGTTACCTCCAGCCAGCTAGCTACTCGCCCCCACTGCAGCTAGCTACCCACCAACTGGCTACCGCCAGCTACCCAGCAATGGGTTACCTCCAACCAGCTAGCTACTCGCCCCCACTGCAGCTAGCTACCCACCAACTGGCTACCGCCAGCTACCCAGCAATGGGTTACCTCCAACCAGCTAGCTACTCGCCCCCACTGCAGCTAGCTACCCATCAACTGGCTACCGCCAGCTACCCAGCAATTGGTTACCTCCAGCCAGCTAGCTACTCGCCCCCACTGCAGCTAGCTACCCACCAACTGGCTGCCGCCAGCTACCCAGCAATTGGTTACCTCCAGCTAGCTAGCTACTCGCCCCCACTGCAGTCAGCTACCTACCAACTGGCTACCTCCAGCCAGCTAGCTACTCGCCCCCACTGCAGCTAGCTACCCACCAACTGGCTACCGCCAGCTACCCAGCAACAGGTTACCTCCAGCCAGCTAACTTCTCGCCCCCACTGCAGCCAGCTTCCCACCAACTGGCTAATGCCAGTTACCCACCAACTGGCTACCTCCAGCCAGCAAGCTACTCGCCCCCACTACAGCTAGCTACCCACCAACTGGCTACCGCCAGCTACCCAGCAATTGGTTACCTCCAGCCAGCTAGCTACTCGCCCCCACTGCAGCTAGCTACCCACCAACTGGCTAGTGCCAACTACCCACCAACTATCTACCTCCAGCCAGCTAGCTACTCGCCCCCACTGCAGCTAGCTACCCACCAACTGGCTACCGCCAGCTACCCAGCAATGGGTTACCTCCAACCAGCTAGCTACTCGCCCCCACTGCAGCTAGCTACCCACCAACTGGCTACCGCCAGCTACCCAGCAACAGGTTACCTCCAGCCAGCTAGCTACTCGCCCCCACTGCAGCTAGCTACCCACCAACTGGCTACCGCCAGCTACCCACCAACTGGCTACCTCCAGCCAGCTAGCTACTCGCCTCCACTGCAGCTAGCTACCCACCAACTGGCTACCGCCAGCTACCCAGCAACAGGATACCTCCAGCCAGCTAGCTACTCGCCCCCACTGCAACCAGCTACCCACCAACTGGCTAATGCCAGCTACCAACCAACTGGCTAATGCCAGCTACCAACCAACTGGCTATTGCCAGCTACCCACCAACTATCTACCTCCAGCCAGCTAGCTACTCGCCCCCACTGCAGCTAGCTACCCACCAACTGGCTACCGCCAGCTACCCACCAACTGGCTACCTCCAGCCAGCTAGCTACTCGCCTCCACTGCAGCTAGCTACCCACCAACTGGCTACCGCCAGCTACCCAGCAATTGGTTACCTCCAGCCAGCTAGCTACTCGAACCCACTGCAGCTAGCTACCCACCAACTGGCTACCGCCAGCTACCCAGCAACAGGATACCTCCAGCCAGCTAGCTACTCGCCCCCACTGCAACCAGCTACCCACCAACTGGCTAATGCCAGCTACCAACCAACTGGCTAATGCCAGCTACCAACCAACTGGCTATTGCCAGCTACCCACCAACTATCTACCTCCAGCCAGCTAGCTACTCGCCCCCACTGCAGCTAGCTACCCACCAACTGGCTACCGCCAGCTACCCAGCAATGGGTTACCTCCAACCAGCTAGCTACTCGCCCCTACTGCAGCTAGCTACCCACCAACTGGCTACCGCCAGTTACCCAGCAACAGGTTACCTCCAGCCAGCTAGCTACTCGCCCCCACTGCAGCTAGCTACCAACCAACTGGCTATTGGCAGCTACCCACCAACTGGCTACCTCCAGCCAGATAGCTACTCGCCCCCACTGCAGCTAGCTACCAACCAACTGGCTATTGCCAGCTACCCACCAACTGGCTACCTACCAACTGGCTACCGCCAGCTACCCAGCAACACGTTACCTCCAGCCAGCTAGCTACTCGCCCCCACTGCAGCCAGCTACCCACCAACTGGCTAATGCCAGCTACCAACCAACTGGCTACTGCCAGCTACCCACCAACTGGCTACCTCCAGCCAGCTAGCTACTCGCCCCCACTGCAGCTAGCTACCCACCAACTGGCTACCGCCAGCTACCCAGCAATTGGTTACCTCCAGCCAGCTAGTTACTCGCCCCCACTGCAGCTAGCTACCCACCAACTGTCTACCGCCAGCTACCCAGCAACAGGTTACCTCCAGCCAGCTAGCTACTCGCCCCCACTGCAGCTAGCTACCCACCACCTGGCTACCGCCAGCTACCCAGCAACAGGTTACCTCCAGCAAGCTAACTACTCGCCCCCACTGCAGCCAGCTACCCACCAACTGGCTAATGCCAGTTACCCACCAACTGGCTACCTCCAGCCAGCAAGCTACTCGCCACCACTGCAGCTAGCTACCCACCAACTGGCTACCGCCAGCTACCCAGCAACTATCTACCTCCAGCCAGCTAGCTACTCGCCCCCACTGCAGCTAGCTACCCACCAACTGGCTACCGCCAGCTACCCAGCAATGGGTTACCTCCAACCAGCTAGCTACTCGCCCCCACTGCAGCTAGCTACCCACCAACTGGCTACCGCCAGCTACCCAGCAACAGGTTACCTCCAGCCAGCTAGCTACTCGCCCCCACTGCAGCTAGCTACCCACCAACTGGCTACCGCCAGCTACCCCGCAATTGGTTACCTCCAGCCAGCTAGCTACTCGCCCCCACTGCAGCTAGCTACCCACCAACTGGCTACCGCCAGCTAACCAGCAACATGTTACCTCCAGCCAGCTAGCTACTCGCCCCCACTGCAGCTAGCTACCTACCAACTGGCTACCGCCAGCTACCCAGCAACAGGTTACCTCCAGCCAGCTATTACTCGTCCCCACTGCAGCTTCCCACCAACTGGCTACCTCCAGCCAGATAGCTACTCGCCCCCACTGAAGCTAGCTACCCACCAACTGGCTACCGCCAGCTACCCAGCAACAGGTTACCTCCAGCCAGCTAGCTACTCGCCCCCACTGCAGCTAGCTACCCACCAACTGGCTACCGCCAGCTACCCAGCAATTGGTTACCTCCAGCCAGCTAGCTACTCGCCCCCACTGCAGCTAGCTACCCACCAACTGGCTACCGCCAGCTACCCAGCAACATGTTACCTCCAGCCAGCTAGCTACTCGCCCCCACTGCAGCTAGCTACCAACCAACTGGCTACCGCCAGCTACCCAGCAACAGGTTACCTCCAGCCAGCTAACTACTCGCCCCCACTGCAGCTAGTTACCCACCAACTGGCTACTGCCAGCTTCCCACCAACTGGCTACCTCCAGCCAGCTAGCTATTCGCCCCACTGCAGCTAGCTACCAACCAACTGGCTATTGCCAGCTACCCAGCAACAGGTTACCTCCAGCCAGCTAGCTACTCGCCCCCACTGCAGCTAGCTACCCACCAACTGGCTACCGCCAGCTACCCAGCAACAGGTTACCTCCAGCCAGCTAGCTACTCGCCCCCACTGCAGTCAGCTACCCACCAACTGGCTACCGACAGCTACCCACCAACTGGCTACCTCCAGCCAGCTAGCTACTCGCCCCCACTGCAGCTAGCTACCAACCAACTGGCTATTGCCAGCTACCCACCAACTGGCTACCTTCAGCCAGCTAGCTACTCGCCCCACTGCAGCTAGCTACCCACCAACTGGCTACCGCCAGCTACCCAGCAACAGGTTACCTCCAGCCAGCTAGCTACTCGCCCCCACTGCAGCCAGCTACCAACCAACTGGCTATTGCCAGCTACCCACCAACTGGCTACCTTCAGCCAGCTAGCTACTCGCCCCACTGCAGCTAGCTACCCACCAACTGGCTACCGCCAGCTACCCAGCAATTGGTTACCTCCAGCCAGCTAGCTACTCACCCCCACTGCAGCTAGCTACCCTCCAACTGGCTACCGCCAGCTACCCAGCAACAGGTTACCTCCAGCCAGCTAGCTACTCGCCCCCACTGAAGCCAGCTACCCACCAACAGGTAACCTCAAGCCAGCTAGCTACTCGCCCCCACTGAAGCCAGCTACCCTCCAACTGGCTACCGCCAGCTACCCAGCAATTGGTTACCTCCAGCCAGCTAGCTACTCGCCCCCACTGCAGCCAGCTACCCACCAACTGGCTACCTCCAGCCAGCTAGCTACTCGCCCCCACTGCAGCTAGCTACCCACCAACTGGCTACCGCCAGCTACCCAGCAATTGGTTACCTCCAGCCAGCTAGCTACTCGCCCCCACTGCAACCAGCTACCCACCAAATGGCTAATGCCAGCTACCAACCAACTGGCTATTGCCAGCTACCCACCAACTGGCTACCTCCAGCTACCCAGCAACAGGTTACCTCCAGCCAGCTAGCTACTCGCCCCTACTGCAGCTAGCTACCCACCAACTGGCTAATGCCAGCTACCCAGCAATTGGTTACCTCCAGCCAGCTACCCACCAACTGGCTAATGCCAGCTACCCAGCAATTGGTTACCTCCAGCCAGCTACCCACCAACTGGCTAATGCCAGCTACCCAGCAATTGGTTACCTCCAGTCAGCTAGCTACTCGCCCCCACTGCAGCTAGCTACCCACAAACTGGCTTTCCCCAGCTACCCAGCAATTGGTTACCTCCAGCCAGCTACCCACCAACTGGCTAATGCCAGCTACCAACCAACTGGCTAATGCCAGCTACCCACCAACTGGCTACCGCCAGCTATCCAGCAATTGGTTACCTCCAGCCAGCTAGCTACTCGCCCCCACTGCAGCTAGCTACCCACCAACTGGCTAATGCCAGCTACCCAGCAATTGGTTACCTCCAGCCAGCTAGCTACTCGCCCCCACTGCAGCTAGCTACCCACCAACTGGCTAATGCCAGCTACCCAGCAATTAGTTACCTCCAGCCAGCTAGCTACTCGCCCCCACTGCAGCTAGCTACCCACCAACTGGCTACCGCCAGCTACCCAGCAATTGGTTACCTCCAGCCAGCTAGCTACTCGCCCCCACTGCAGCTAGCTACCCACCAACTGGCTAATGCCAGCTACCCAGCAATTGGTTACCTCCAGCCAGCTACCCACCAACTGGCTAATGCCAGCTACCCAGCAATTGGTTACCTCCAGCCAGCTACCCAGCAATTGGTTACCTCCAGCCAGCTACCCACCAACTGGCTAATGCCAGCTACCCAGCAATTGGTTACCTCCAGCCAGCTAGCTACTCGCCCCCACTGCAGCTAGCTACCCACCAACTGGCTACCGCCAGCTACCCAGTAACTGATTACCTCCAGCCAGCTAGCTACTCGCCCCCACTGCAGCTAGCTACCCACCAACTGGCTACCGCCAGCTACCCAGCAATTGGTTACCTCCAGCCAGCTAGCTACTCGCCCCCACTGCAGCTAGCTACCCACCAACTGGCTACCGCCAGCTACCCAGTAACTGATTACCTCCAGCCAGCTAGCTACTCGCCCCCACTGCAGCTAGCTACCCACCAACTGGCTACCGCCAGCTACCCAGCAATTGGTTACCTCCAGCCAGCTAGCTACTCGCCCCCACTGCAGCTAGCTACCCACCAACTGGCTGCCGCCAGCTACACAGCAATTGGTTACCTCCAGCCAGCTACCCACCAACTGGCTAATGCCAGCTACCCAGCAATTGGTTACCTCCAGCCAGCTAGCTACTCGCCCCCACTGCAGCTAGCTACCCACCAACTGGCTAATGCCAGCTACCCAGTAATTGGTTACCTCCAGCCAGCTAGCTACTCGGCCCCACTGCAGCTAGCTACCCACCAACTGGCTATCGCCAGCTACCCAGCAATTGGTTACCTCCAGCCAGCTAGCTACTCGGCCCCACTGCAGCTAGCTACCCACCAACTGGCTATCGCCAGCTACCCAGCAACTGGATACCTCTAGCCAGCCAGTTACCTGCTCCCAATGCTTGGGCCATGTCTAATCAGAACAAAATCGAGTTTGTGAAATGTGTTAAGTTTTTTAGGGCTCCAAAGAATAACTATTAAAGCTTTAAGGTAATTGAGAGAGAGAGAGAAAGTGAATTTTGGTTGGGATCGATGTAACCTCTTTGATTATGGGTCAGTTAATTGTTGCCATAATTGCTGAGGTTTTAACCACGAGGCGAAAATTTGAACTAACAAAATTGTGTGCGCAAAATGTGGTGAAAACCATGAAACGAAGATCATGGTTCAAATCTCGTTGTAAAGTCACGCATGTGAAGTGTTTAAGAAAAAAGTTGAATTGGAAAAGAAAAGAATATCCTACTAGCCACTTATACCCCCAAAACTCAATCTTATCTATTTAAACATCTGCGATTTAACAAACAATTTCGACGAGTTACAAAATCTAGCCATTAATAAGGATTTCGATATTTTATTCCGTCCGAAACCCATCTAACCAAAGATGTACAGTGAGTAACAAATATATTTGCACACCCAATTCCTTTAACATCCCAGAAACACGGTGTAAAAAAATTGCAGACAGAAAAGGCGCAAACTCCAAGACCACTTCTGCTATTGATAAATTTAACTATTCTTACTGACAAGTGAAGAAAGACCCGTTCGGCTATAACAATGTGTCCCAAAGTGATTGAAATTCCGTGTCTTCATGCGAAAAAACAATT
Source organism: Orthonevra nobilis (assembly GCA_963555765.1). Lineage (NCBI taxonomy): Eukaryota > Metazoa > Arthropoda > Insecta > Diptera > Syrphidae > Orthonevra > Orthonevra nobilis. Next base: position 58,356 of record CAUVXE010000435.1, read on the forward strand.
CTCTTGCGCGATAGTGGCAAAAGCTACAGAGAAATAGTAAATTCTGTAGGACGCCACGTAATACAGCGCTAACGAGAGACTGGATCAACCGGAAATAAACTTCGTTCTGGAAGACCAAAAAAGCTGACCGTGCGAGACAGACGTTCATCAGTGAACGAAAACTAGCCCCACATCAGGAAGAACAGTAATCCACAAACCATTAGCAACCTGTTGCATTAGGCGAACATCTATGGGAGATCAGCTAGAAGGAAAACCCTTTATATCCGAGCAAAATAGACAAAAGCGCTTAGCATTCGAATTGTGGAGAACTGTTTCGTTTTCCGATGAAAGCAAATTTAATCTGTTTGGTTTGGGGTTGCGCAGCATATAATGGCATTTAACCTGGTAACCTGGGATTTATTGAGGGCACCTTGACAGCTCTTGTTGCGATATAATTTGCCTCAGAGCGTTCAACTGTTAGGCATTCAAGAGTCATTCTATTTTCAACAGGACAATGACCCCAGGCATTCAGATACTGTAAAAAAGAATGATTGTTATATAATGTGCCATATCAACTCATTACGCCACCCAATAGAAAATTTATAGAATATTTTCGACATTCAAATACGGAAAAGAAGAATTTCAAACAAAAATGACTCAAAAACAGCATCGTATAGATTCAATGCCAAGGAGACTGCACGCCATTATTGAAGCAAACGGAATGCGCACAAAATATTGAAATTTTAGAAATTCTAAGTTCTTTTTTCTTTTTCTTCAGAAAAAGTTTACAACTGCCAACCTCCAGCTAGCAACTGACTAACTCCACAGCCAGCTAGCAACTGACTACCTTCACAGCCAGCTAGCAACTGACTACCTTCACATCCAGTTAACAACTGCCAACCTCCAGCTAGCAACTGACTCCCTCCACAGCCAGTCAACAACAGCCAACCTCCAGCTTGCAACTGACTACCTTCACAGCCAGTAAGCAACTGACTACCTCCAGCTAGCAACTGACTACCTTCACATCCAGTTAACAACTGCTAACCTCCAGCTAGCAACCGACTCCCTTCACAGCCAACGAGCAACTGACTACCTTCACAGTCAGTTAACAACTGCCAAACCTCAGCTAGCAACTGACTCCATCCACAGCCAGTTTACAACTGCCAACCTCCAGCTTGCAACTGACTTCTTCCACAGCCAGTTAACAACTGCCAACTGCCAACCTCCAGCTAGCAACTGACTCCCTCCACAGCCAGTCAACAACAGCCAACCTCCAGCTTGCAACTGACTACCTTCACAGCCAGTAAGCAACTGACTACCTCCAGCTAGCAACTGACTACCTTCACATCCAGTTAACAACTGCTAACCTCCAGCTAGCAACTGACTCCCTCCACAACCAGTTGACCAGCTACACAGCAATTGGTTACCTCTGGCTATTGCCAGCTACCCACCAACTGGCTACCTTCAGCCTGCTAGCTACTCGCCCCACTGCAGCTAGCTACCCACCAACTGGCTACCGCCAGCTACCCAGCAATTGGTTACCTCCAGCCAGCTAGCTATTCGCCCCCACTGCAGCTAGCTACCCACCAACTGGCTACCGCCAGCTACCCAGCAACAGGTTACCTCCAGCCAGCTAACTACTCGCCCCCACTGCAGCCAGCTACCCACCAACTGGCTAATGCCAGCTACCCACCAACTGGCTACCTCCAGCCAGCCTGCTACTCGCCCCCACTGCAGCTAGCTACCCACCAACTGGCTATCGCCAGCTACCCAGCAATTGGTTACCTCCAGCCAGCTAGCTACTCACCCCCACTGCAGCTAGCTACCCTCCAACTGGCTACCGCCAGCTACCCAGCAACAGGTTACCTCCAGCCAGCTAGCTACTCGCCCCCAATGCAGCCAGCTACCCACCAACTGGCTACCTCCAGCCAGCTAGCTACTCACCCCCACTGCAGCTAGCTACCTTCCAACTGGCTACCGCCAGCTACCCAGCAATTGGTTACCTCCAGCCAGCTAGCTACTCGCCCCCACTGCAGCCAGCTACCCACCAACTGGCTACCTCCAGCCAGCTAGCTACTCGCCCCCACTGCAGCTAGCTACCCACCAACTGGCTACCGCCAGCTACCCAGCAATTGGTTACCTCCAGCCAGCTAGCTGCTCGCCTCCACTGCAACCAGCTACCCACCAACTGGCTAATGCCAGCTACCAACCAACTGGCTATTGCCAGCTACCCACCAACTGGCTACTTTAAGCCAGCTAGCTACTCGCCCCCACTGCAGCTAGCTACCCACCAACTGGCTACCGCCAGCTACCCAGCAATAGGTTACCTCCAGCCAGCTAGCTACTCGCCCCCACTGCAGCCAGCTACCCACCAACTGGCTACCCCCAGCCAGCTAGCTACTCGCCCCCACTGCAGCTAGCTACCCACTAACTGGCTACCGCCAGCTACCCAGCAATTGGTTACCTCCAGCCAGCTAGCTATTCGCCCCCACTGCAGCTAGCTACCCACCAACTGGCTACCTCCAGCTACCCAGCAATTGGTTACCTCCAGCCAGCTAGCTACTCGCCCCCACTGCAGCCAGCTACCCACCAACTGGCTACCTCCAGCCAGCTAGCTACTCGCCCCCACTGCAGCTAGCTACCCACCAACTGGCTACCGCCAGCTACCCAGCAATTGGTTACCTCCAGCCAGCTAGCTACTCGCCCCCACTGCAGCTAGCTACCCACCAACTGGCTAATGCCAGCTACCCAGCAATTGGTTACCTCCAGCCAGCTAGCTACTCGCCCCCACTGCAGCTAGCTACCCATCAACTGGCTACCGCCAGCTACCCAGCAATTGGTTACCTCCAGCCAGCTAGCTACTCGCCCCCACTGCAGCTAGCTACCCACCAACTGGCTTTCGCCAGCTACCCAGCAATTGGTTACCTCCAGCCAGCTACCCACCAACTGGCTAATGCCAGCTACCCAGCAATTGGTTACCTCCAGCCAGCTACCCACCAACTGGCTAATGCCAGCTACCCAGCAATTGGTTACCTCCAGCCAGCTACCCACCAACTGGCTAATGCCAGCTACCAACCAACTGGCTAATGCCAGCTACCCACCAACTGGCTACCGCCAGCTACCCAGCAATTGGTTACCTCCAGCCAGCTAGCTACTCGCCCCCACTTCAGCTAGCTACCCACCAACTGGCTACCCCCAGCCAGCTAGCTACTCGCCCCCACTGCAGCTAGCTACCCACTAACTGGCTACCGCCAGCTACCCAGCAATTGGTTACCTCCAGCCAGCTAGCTATTCGCCCCCACTGCAGCTAGCTACCCACCAACTGGCTACCTCCAGCTACCCAGCAATTGGTTACCTCCAGCCAGCTAGCTACTCGCCCCCACTGCAGCCAGCTACCCACCAACTGGCTACCTCCAGCCAGCTAGCTACTCGCCCCCACTGCAGCTAGCTACCCATCAACTGGCTACCGCCAGCTACCCAGCAATTGGTTACCTCCAGCCAGCTAGCTACTCGCCCCCACTGCAGCTAGCTACCCATCAACTGGCTACCGCCAGCTACCCAGCAATTGGTTACCTCCAGCCAGCTACCCACCAACTGGCTAATGCCAGCTACCCAGCAATTGGTTACCTCCAGCCAGCTACCCACCAACTGGCTAATGCCAGCTACCAACCAACTGGCTAATGCCAGCTACCCACCAACTGGCTACCGCCAGCTACCCAGCAATTGGTTACCTCCAGCCAGCTAGCTACTCGCCCCCACTTCAGCTAGCTACCCACCAACTGGCTAATGCCAGCTACCCAGCAATTGGTTACCTCCAGCCAGCTAGCTACTCGCCCCCACTGCAGCTAGCTACCCATCAACTGGCTACCGCCAGCTACCCAGCAATTGGTTACCTCCAGCCAGCTAGCTACTCGCCCCCACTGCAGCTAGCTACCCACCAACTGGCTAATGCCAGCTACCCAGCAATTGGTTACCTCCAGCCAGCTACCCACTAACTGGCTAATGCCAGCTACCCAGCAATTGGTTACCTCCAGCCAGCTACCCACCAACTGGCTAATGCCAGCTACCCAGCAATTGGTTACCTCCAGCCAGCTAGCTACTCGCCCCCACTGCAGCTAGCTACCCACCAACTGGCTACCGCCAGCTACCCAGCAACAGGTTACCTCCAGCCAGCTAGCTACTCGCCCCCACTGCAGCTAGCTACCCACCAACTGGCTAATGCCAGCTACCCAGCAATTGGTTACCTCCAGCCAGCTAGCTACTCGCCCCCACTGCAGCTAGCTACCCACCAACTGGCTACCGCCAGCTATCCAGCAATTGGTTACCTCCAGCCAGCTAGCTACTCGCCCCCACTGCAGTCAGCTACCTACCAACTGGCTACCTCCAGCCAGCTAGCTACTCGCCCCCTCTGCAGCTAGCTACCCACCAACTGGCTTTCGCCAGCTACCCAGCAACTGGATACCTCTAGCCAGCTAGCTACTCGCCCCCACTGCAGCTAGCTACCCACCAATTGGCTGCCGCCAGCTACCCAGCAATTGGTTACCTCCAGCCAGCTAGCTACTCGCCCCCACTGCAGTCAGCTACCTACCAACTGGCTACATCCAGCCAGCTAGCTACTCGCCCCCACTGCAGCTAGCTACCCACCAACTGGCTGCCGCCAGCTACCCAGCAATTGGTTACCTCCAGCCAGCTAGCTACTCGCCCCCACTGCAGTCAGCTACCTACCAACTGGCTACCTCCAGCCAGCTAGCTACTCGCCCCCTCTGCAGCTAGCTACCCACCAACTGGCTTTCGCCAGCTACCCAGCAACTGGATACCTCTAGCCAGCTAGCTACTCGCCCCCACTGCAGCCAGCTACCCACCAACTGGCTACCGCCAGCTACCCAGTAACTGATTACCTCCAGCCAGCTAGCTACTCGCCCCCACTGCAGCTAGCTACCCACCAACTGGCTGCCGCCAGCTACCCAGCAATTGGTTACCTCCAGCCAGCTAGCTACTCGCCCCCACTGCAGCTAGCTACCCACCAACTGGCTGCCGCCAGCTACCCACCAACTGGCTGCCGCCAGCTACAAACCAACTGGCTACATCCAGCCAGCTAGCTACTCGCCCCCACTGCCGCTAGCTACCAATCAACTGGCTATTGCCAGCTACCCACCAACTGGCTACCTTCAGCCTGCTAGCTACTCGCCCCACTGCAGCTAGCTACCCACCAACTGGCTACCGCCAGCTACCCAGCAATTGGTTACCTCCAGCCAGCTAGCTATTCGCCCCCACTGCAGCTAGCTACCCACCAACTGGCTACCGCCAGCTACCTAGCAACAGGTTACCTCCAGCCAGCTAACTACTCGCCCCCACTGCAGCCAGCTACCCACCAACTCGCCCCCACTGCAGCTAGCTACCCACCAACTGGCTACCGCCAGCTACCCAGCAACAGGTTACCTCCAGCCAGCTAGCTACTCGCCCCCACTGCAGCTAGCTACCCACCAACTGGCTAATGCCAGCTACCCAGCAATTGGTTACCTCCAGCCAGCTAGCTACTCGCCCCCACTGCAGCTAGCTACCCACCAACTGGCTACCGCCAGCTACCCAGCAATTGGTTACCTCCAGCCAGCTAGCTACTCGCCCCCACTGCAGTCAGCTACCTACCAACTGGCTACCTCCAGCCAGCTAGCTACTCGCCCCCTCTGCAGCTAGCTACCCACCAACTGGCTTTCGCCAGCTACCCAGCAACTGGATACCTCTAGCCAGCTAGCTACTCGCCCCCACTGCAGCTAGCTACCCACCAATTGGCTGCCGCCAGCTACCCAGCAATTGGTTACCTCCAGCCAGCTAGCTACTCGCCCCCACTGCAGTCAGCTACCTACCAACTGGCTACCTCCAGCCAGCTAGCTACTCGCCCCCACTGCAGCTAGCTACCCACCAACTGGCTGCCGCCAGCTACCCAGCAATTGGTTACCTCCAGCCAGCTAGCTACTCGCCCCCACTGCAGTCAGCTACCTACCAACTGGCTACCTCCAGCCAGCTAGCTACTCGCCCCCTCTGCAGCTAGCTACCCACCAACTGGCTTTCGCCAGCTACCCACCAACTGGCTTTCGCCAGCTACCCAGCAACTGGATACCTCTAGCCAGCTAGCTACTCGCCCCCACTGCAGCCAGCTACCCACCAACTGGCTACCGCCAGCTACCCAGTAACTGATTACCTCCAGCCAGCTAGCTACTCGCCCCCACTGCAGCTAGCTACCCACCAACTGGCTGCCGCCAGCTACCCAGCAATTGGTTACCTCCAGCCAGCTAGCTACTCGCCCCCACTGCAGCTAGCTACCCAGCAATTGGTTACCTCCAGCCAGCTAGCTACTCGCCCCCACTGCAGCTAGCTACCCACCAACTGGCTGCCGCCAGCTACCCAGCAATTGGTTACCTCCAGCCAGCTAGCTACTCGCCCCCACTGCAGTCAGCTACCTACCAACTGGCTACCTCCAGCCAGCTAGCTAACTCGCCCCCTCTGCAGCTAGCTACCCACCAACTGGCTTTCGCCAGCTACCAGCAACTGGATACCTCTAGCCAGCTAGCTACTCGCCCCCACTGCAGCCAGCTACCCACCAACTGGCTACCGCCAGCTACCCAGTAACTGATTACCTCCAGCCAGCTAGCTACTCGCCCCCAATGCAGCTAGCTACCCACCAACTGGCTGCCGCCAGCTACCCAGCAATTGGTTACCTCCAGCCAGCTAGCTACTCGCCCCCACTGCAGTCAGCTACCTACCAACTGGCTACCTCCAGCCAGCTAGCTACTCGCCCCCTCTGCAGCTAGCTACCCACCAACTGGCTACCGCTAGCTACCCAGTAACTGATTACCTCCAGCCAGCTAGCTACTCGCCCCCACTGCAGTCAGCTACCTACCAACTGGCTACCTCCAGCCAGCTAGCTACTCGCCCCCCTGCAGCTAGCTACCCACCAACTGGCTACCGCCAGCTACCCAGCAATTGGTTACCTCCAGCCAGCTAGCTACTCGCCCCCACTGCAGTCAGCTACCTACCAACTGGCTACCTCCAGCCAGCTAGCTACTCGCCCCCTCTGCAGCTAGCTACCCACCAACTGGCTGCCGCCAGCTACCCAGCAATTGGTTACCTCCAGCCAGCTAGCTACTCGCCCCCACTGCAGTCAGCTACCTACCAACTGGCTACCTCCAGCCAGCTAGCTACTCGCCCCCTCTGCAGCTAGCTACCCACCAACTGGCTACCGCTAGCTACCCAGTAACTGATTACCTCCAGCCAGCTAGCTACTCGCCCCCACTGCAGTCAGCTACCTACCAACTGGCTACCTCCAGCCAGCTAGCTACTCGCCCCCTCTGCAGCTAGCTACCCACCAACTGGCTTTCGCCAGCTACCCAGCAACTGGATACCTCTAGCCAGCTAGCTACTCGCCCCCACTGCAGTCAGCTACCTACCAACTGGCTACCTCCAGCCAGCTAGCTACTCGCCCCCTCTGCAGCTAGCTACCCACCAACTGGCTGCCGCCAGCTACCCAGCAATTGGTTACCTCCAGCCAGCTAGCTACTCGCCCCCACTGCAGTCAGCTACCTACCAACTGGCTACCTCCAGCCAGCTA
>CAUVXE010000436.1:0-33704 GCA_963555765.1 Orthonevra nobilis
TATTCGGTGGATTCAAACCGAATATTGAAATAAAAATTTGCTCAAATTCTAAATCATGAATGTTTTTTGTTAAAATTAACCTTTTAGACCGCAAATTTCTTTTAAGTTCCACTTTGATGCAAGTTTCGCATATCAAAACACGGACCAATTTTTGTCACTGGAATACTTTAAAACGTGGCGTCGTAAAAACATGCAACTTTACTTTTTCAAGGTTGATAATTCCAACTATAGGCTCGCATGTTTACGCCCCTAATCCCAGCTAGTGATTAAGATCACATTAATAGAAAATGACCTCACGCAAATGTTGTTTTTATTTCACAAATGAATTTCACAACAGTTCGTTGAGTCATCATCAACAACTCACGCATAAAGTTGGACCGTCAAGTGTTAATCCATTACAACTTACCAAGATCTCAACAAACATCATTACACAGCACAAATTCAATGTTTATAAACGAAAGAGTGCATTTTCTAGAACTATCTCCAGGCAACCGATTGCGGTGCTGCTATCTGTTTAAACAAACCGCTCATCAAAAGGCTGATAGCTGTGCTCATATGACTTGCCGGTTCCATGAAAGCCATATCAGTTCATTCACCGGCTTTTGCAGGGAATTCAAATACTCATAGGTACTCAAACTGTACAACTATAAAAATAATTAAGGACAGCAAATATTACACATGATTTGTTTAACCAGGCTAGCAAAAATGATGGCCTGACACGGTTGACCTTCAACGATTGTTTTTTTTTTTTGTTTTTGTCTAATAATAAACAAATTCCTTTAGATGGCAATCCCCTCACACTGGCCTGTTCCAACGAAAGACCAAAACATTTGGAAACAAAACAAGTTATTGTTGTTTTGCGATTCTTTTCCATTTGTTGTGGATAAGGTTTCCAAGCGCGTAGACCAGGCCACTCATTTGATCTGCGTTTTTCCCACTACAGCCGCCAGTCATCGTCTCGTCACAGCTCTATGGGTTTTTATGATTCATAGAGGCATTGGGCTTCTGTCGTCGTAGTTACTATGTGTACATTCCAATTGAGGGGTTTTACGGCCAAACCTGAATGTGACCGACTAGCAGGAAGGCGGTTTAATCAAGGGGCTACCAAAAAACCGAAAATTGTATATTTTTTGAGCTTGGACTTGTGAAAATGCAAAGGCACGCCATTTGGCAGTTAATTGACGGTAGAAGCCAATAAGACTGATTCATTCGTCGTTAATACATTAAGTGCCAGTGGGAAGGGGGAAATTAATTGCAATTGAAACGAACAAGTGCCAAGGTTTCCATGGCATAATATGCACACGAACGTGTGCCGGAGTTTGTTGGTATCGGTGTTGTTTGGTCTAGATACCGACGAACGGTTCCGAAGAAAAGGAATTTAGCTCGCTTTGTATCTGATTTAGGTTGCATAATATTCGATAACGTTTGAATTACACAAACGAGTTGGTATACAATATGCGGACATTCTAGCGAGCAGTTTGTGTTTATAGTATAACTAAGTCTTTGTTTGCATTTCATTTATAGTATCAACTAGAGCCTGATTGCTTCATATTTTGTACACAAATAAAGTTGTGTTTCATTCCAAAATAATACTCTGTGCTGATAATGGAATGGAATGGATGAATTGTTTTGTCACTGGAGAAACTGCATTTGTCAGTGCGGCTATTTTTAACACCAAGCTAAGTTTCAATGACCTCCCAGACCATATTGTCTAAAAAGAGAATGATCTTAACCTGAGCCAAAGATTTTCGTCATGCTTCCAGGGCCCGGGCACATTCCTTCGAAGTTTTTTTCCCTTCTTGTTAAGCTGAGAGTTCAGACAGCAGTGGCCAGCTCGTTAGGTATCTTCTTATAAAGGGTGATTTTTTAAAAGCTATAGGAAAGTTTTTTAAAAAAAAGCACATTATTTAATGTTTGAAGATTATTTCATGCAAATGTTGACCTTGACTGCGCCTCAAATGGTCCATCCGCTTAGTCCAATTTTGGCATACTCTTTCCAACATTTCGGCCGGTATCTCACGAATAAATGCTTCAATGTTGTCTTCCAATGCGTCAACTGACCGGTCCCGAACGTGAAATAAAATGTTCACCGAACTCGCCTCTCAATAAGTCCATTGTTGCGCGTGCTGTGTGCCATGCGGCACAGTCTTGTTGAAACCACATGTCATGCAAGTCAAGCTCTTGCATTTTGGGCATTCACAGTTACGTTACGATTCGCATCATCTTTGAAGAAGTACGGTCCAATGATACCACCAGCTCATAAACCGCACCAAACTGTGACTTTTTCTGGATGCATTGGTAGCTTTTGCAATGCTTCTGGCTGATATTCATTCCAAAATCGACAATTCTGCTTAAAAACTGACAATTCTGCAAAAACTGACCATAAAATGGAAGAAGCGCGCGATGAACTTTCTTAACAAAGCACGCATTTTGATAATAAAATTCAATAATTTGCAAGCGTTGTTCGTTTTTAAGACGATTCATAGTTAAATTATAGACCAAATTGAAGATGTTTGACAGTGAAAAAAAACACGAAACATGCGTCAGCTGTTTAAACCAGTGTTGCCAAAAAGATAATAGCTAAAAAAATCACCCTTTACTTTCCTTGTCAAGGCTAAGGAAGTCCTTATAGGAATAAGGCCTGATTAATCGTTTGGATTGCATAAGATTTTCCTCCTTGGTTCAAAGGCCTAGGCGAAGTTTGTTTTCTCGTTCGTTAATCACGTTTTAGTTCTTGTTCAATTGACACTACAGTATAATGCAGAACCTATTCCCTATCCCCTTCGTGTTCTGTGGCCCAGACCAGTTTCACTTTGTTGTGAATGGCAAGGGATTGCAGTGCAACGTAGCAACATTTGACAGTTTTGGAGTCCATTAGGTTGGATGATTATGCCCTAAGTGCTTTGGATTCTAATAATTACCTTACTTTGAAAAAAAATCATTTTTTCGAAATTTTCAAAGGGGGGAGCGGCGGCGAAAAAATATGATTTTTTTTCGATATCTTCGGATTTCCCCAAAATGCTTGTAATTCGAATCAGACGTTCTCCAATTATACTTTTAATGAAACTCCGGCTTCAAAATCGTGCTTCTTGCTCATTTAAACAAACATTTCGCTTAATTAATAGGAGAAAATCAAACCTTGATTTTTTTTTCTTACATCATCTCTTTTTACATAATTTTGTTGCAAATATTGAACTCCAAAAGTTCAGAAAACAGTGACCAAATGCTTAACTTAGTACCTAGACAGCATTATATGTAATAAAACAGTTCTTTTCTGGTAGGAAAAAAGATTCGGGAACAGATACGTATTCGATTTCAAGAGTGAAAAAATATTCCGAAAAAGTAAGCATTTTCTATATTTAAAATTCGAATATTTTTTGCGTTAAGCAGTTTTCTTGTAAAATTTTTGTGAATTTGTATTCAGTTTGAATCAAAAATTAATATAAGAAGCACAGTTCATCTAGAATACGACTTTGAAAAAAATCATTTTTTCGAAATTCTCAAAGGGGGGAGCGGCGGCGAAAAAATATGATTTTTTTCGATATCTTCGGATTTCCCCAAAATGCTTGTAATTCGATTCAGACGTTCTCCAATAATACTTTTAATGAAACTCCGGCTTCAAAATAGTGCTTCTTGCTCATTTAAACAAACATTTCGCTTAATTAATAGGAGAAAATCAAACGTTGATTTTTTTTCTTATATCATCTCTTTTTACATAATTTTGTTGCAAATATTGAACTCCAAAAGTTCAGAAACAGTGACCAAATGCTTAACTTAGTACCTAGACAGCATTATATGTAATAAAACAGTTCTTTTCTGGTAGGAAAAAAGATTCGGGAACAGATACGTATTCGATTTCAAGAGTGGAAAAATATTTCGAAAAAGTAAGCATTTTCTATATTTAAAATTCGAATATTTTTTGCATTAAGCAGTTTTCTTGTAAAATTTTTGTGAATTTGTATTCAGTTTGAATCAAAAATTAATATAAGAAGCACAGTTCATCTAGAATACGACTTTGAAAAAAAATCATTTTTTCGAAATTCTCAAAGGGGGAGCGGCGGCGAAAATAAGGGATTTTTTTTCGATATCTTCGGATTTCCCCAAAATGCTTGTAATTCGATTCAGACGTTCTCCAATTATACTTTTAATGAAACTCCGGCTTCAAAATCGTGCTTCTTGCTCATTTAAACAAACATTTCGCTTAATTAATAGGAGAAAATCAAACCTTGATTTTTTTTTCTTACATCATCTCTTTTTACATAATTTTGTTGCAAATATTGAACTCCAAAAGTTCAGAAAACAGTGACCAAATGCTTAACTTAGTACCTAGACAGCATTATATGTAATAAAACAGTTCTTTTCTGGTAGGAAAAAAGATTCGGGAACAGATACGTATTCGATTTCAAGAGTGGAAAAATATTTCGAAAAAGTAAGCATTTTCTATATTTAAAATTCGAATATTTTTTGCATTAAGCAGTTTTCTTGTAAAATTTTTGTGAATTTGTATTCAGTTTGAATCAAAAATTAATATAAGAAGCACAGTTCATCTAGAATACGACTTTGAAAAAAAATCATTTTTTCGAAATTTTCAAAGGGGGGAGTGGCGGCGAAAAAATATGATTTTTTTTCGATATCTTCGGATTTCCCCAAAGTGCTTGTAATTCGATTCAGACGTTCTCCAATAATACTTTTTATGAAACTCCGGCTTCAAAATCGTGCTTCTTGCTCATTTAAACAAACATTTCGCTTAATTAATAGGAGAAAATCAAACGTTGATTTTTTTTTTCTTACATCATCTCTTTTTACATAATTTTGTTGCAAATATTGAATTCCAAAATATCAGGAAACAGTGACCAAATGCTTAACTTAGTACCTAGACAACATTATATGTAATAAAACAGTTCTTTTCTGGTAGGAAAAAAGATTCGGGAACAGATACGTATTCGATTTCAAGAGTGGAAAAATATTTCGAAAAAGTAAGCATTTTCTATATTTAAAATTCGAATATTTTTTGCATTAAGCAGTTTTCTTGTAAAATTTTTGTGAATTTGTATTCAGTTTGAATCAAAAATTAATATTATAAGCATAGTTCATCTAAAATATGACTTTGAAAAAAAATCATTTTTTCGAAATTTTCAAAGGGGGGAGCGGCGGCGAAAAAATATGATTTTTTTTCGATATCTTCGGATTTCCCCAAAATGCTTGTAATTCGATTCAGACGTTCTCAAATAATACTTTTAATGAAACTCCGGCTTCAAAATCGTGCTTCTTGCTCATTTAAACAAACATTTCGCTTAATTAATTGGAGAAAATCAAACCTTGATTTTTTTTTCTTACATCATCTCTTTTAACATAATTTTGTTGAAAATATTGAACTCCAAAAGTTCAGAAAACAGTGTCCAAATGCTTAACTTAGTACCTAGACAGCATTATATGTAATAAAACAGTTCTTTTCTGGTAGAAAAAAAGATTCGGGAACAGATACGTATTCGATTTCAAGAGTGGAAAAATATTTCGAAAAAGTAAGCACTTTCTTTATTTAAAATTCGAATATTTTTTGCATTAAGTAGATTTCTTGTAAAATTTTTGTGAATTTGTATTCAGTTTGAATCAAAAATTAATATAAGAAGCACAGTTCATCTAAAATACGACTTTGAAAAAAAATCATTTTTTCGAAATTTTCAAAGGGGGAACGGCGGCGGAAAAATATGATTTTTTTTCGATATCTTCGGATTTCCCCAAAATGCTTGTAATTCGATTCAGACGTTCTCCAATAATACTTTTAATGAAACTCCGGCTTCAAAATCCTGCTTCTTGCTCGTCTAAACAAACATTTCGCTTAATTAATAGGAGAAAATCCAACCTTGATTTTTTTTCTTACATCAACTCTTTTTACATAATTTTGTTGCAAATATTGAACTCCGAAATATCAGGAAACAGTGTCCAAATGCTTAACTTAGTACCTAGACAGCATTATATGTAATAAAACAGTTCTTTTCTGGTAGGAAAAAAGATTCGGGAACAGATACGTATTCGATTTCAAAAGTGGAAAAATATTTCGAAAAAGTAATCACTTTCTATATTTAAAATTCGAATATTTTTTGCATTAAGCAGATTTCTTGTAAAATTTTTGTTAATTTGTATTCAGTTTGAATCAAAAATTAATGTTATAAGCACAGTTCATCTAAAATATGACTTTGAAAAAAAATCATTTTTTCGAAATTCTCAAAGGGGGGAGCGGCGGCGAAAAATATGATTTTTTTTCGATATCTTCGGATTTCCCCAAAATGCTTGTAATTCGATTCAGACGTTCTCCAATAATACTTTTAATGAAACTCCGGCTTCAAAATCGTGCTTCTTGCTCGTTTAAACAAACATTTCGCTTAATTAATAGGAGAAAATCCAACCTTGATTTTTTTTTCTCACATCATCTCTTTTTACATAATTTTGTTGCAAATATTGAACTCAAAAATATCAGGAAACAGTGACCAAATGCTTAACTTAGTACCTAGACAGCATTATATGTAATAAAACAGTTCTTTTCTGGTAGGAAAAAAGATTCGGGAACAGATACGTATTCGATTTCAAGAGTGGAAAAATATTTCGAAAAAGTAAGCATTTTCTATATTTAAAATTCGAATATTTTTTGCATTAAGCAGTTTTCTTGTAAAATTTTTGTGAATTTGTATTCAGTTTGAATCAAAAATTAATATAAGAAGCATAGTTCATCTAGAATACGACTTTGAAAAAAAAATCATTTTTTCGAAATTCTCAAAGGGGGGAGCGGCGGCGAAAATAAGGGATTTTTTTTCGATATCTTCGGATTTCCCCAAAATGCTTGTAATTCGATTCAGACGTTCTCCAATTATACTTTTAATGAAACTCCGGCTTCAAATCGTGCTTCTTGCTCATTTAAACAAACATTTCGCTTAATTAATAGGAGAAAATCAAACCTTGATTTTTTTTTCTTACATCATCTCTTTTTACATAATTTTGTTGCAAATATTGAACTCCAAAAGTTCAGAAAACAGTGACCAAATGCTTAACTTAGTACCTAGACAGCATTATATGTAATAAAACAGTTCTTTTCTGGTAGGAAAAAAGATTCGGGAACAGATACGTATTCGATTTCAAGAGTGGAAAAATATTTCGAAAAAGTAAGCATTTTCTATATTTAAAATTCGAATATTTTTTGCATTAAGCAGTTTTCTTGTAAAATTTTTGTGAATTTGTATTCAGTTTGAATCAAAAATTAATATAAGAAGCACAGTTCATCTAGAATACGACTTTGAAAAAAAATCATTTTTTCGAAATTCTCAAAGGGGGGAGCGGCGGCGAAAAAATATGATTTTTTTCGATAAATGCTTAACTTAGTACCTAGACAGCATTATATGTAATAAAACAGTTCTTTTCTGGTAGGAAAAAAGATTCGGGAACAGATACGTATTCGATTTCAAGAGTGGAAATATATTTCGAAAAAGTAAGCATTTTCTATATTTAAAATTCGAATATTTTTTGCATTAAGCAGTTTTCTTGTAAAATTTTTGTGAATTTGTATTCAGTTTGAATCAAAAATTAATATAAGAAGCACAGTTCATCTAGAATACGACTTTGAAAAAAAATCATTTTTTCGAAATTTTCAAAGGGGGGAGTGGCGGCGAAAAAATATGATTTTTTTTCGATATCTTCGGATTTCCCCAAAGTGCTTGTAATTCGATTCAGACGTTCTCCAATAATACTTTTTATGAAACTCCGGCTTCAAAATCGTGCTTCTTGCTCATTTAAACAAACATTTCGCTTAATTAATAGGAGAAAATCAAACGTTGATTTTTTTTTCTTACATCATCTCTTTTTACATAATTTTGTTGCAAATTTTGAATTCCAAAATATCAGGAAACAGTGACCAAATGCTTAACTTAGTACCTAGACAGCATTATATGTAATAAAACAGTTCTTTTCTGGTAGGAAAAAAGATTCGGGAACAGATACGTATTCGATTTCAAGAGTGGAAAAATATTTCGAAAAAGTAAGCATTTTCTATATTTAAAATTCGAATATTTTTTGCATTAAGCAGTTTTCTTGTAAAATTTTTGTGAATTTGTATTCAGTTTGAATCAAAAATTAATATTATAAGCATAGTTCATCTAAAATATGACTTTGAAAAAAAATCATTTTTTCGAAATTTTCAAAGGGGGGAGCGGCGGCGAAAAAATATGATTTTTTTTCGATATCTTCGGATTTCCCCAAAATGCTTGTAATTCGATTCAGACGTTCTCAAATAATACTTTTAATGAAACTCCGGCTTCAAAATCGTGCTTCTTGCTCATTTAAACAAACATTTCGCTTAATTAATTGGAGAAAATCAAACCTTGATTTTTTTTTTCTTACATCATCTCTTTTAACATAATTTTGTTGAAAATATTGAACTCCAAAAGTTCAGAAAACAGTGTCCAAATGCTTAACTTAGTACCTAGACAGCATTATATGTAATAAAACAGTTCTTTTCTGGTAGGAAAAAAGATTCGGGAACAGATACGTATTCGATTTCAAGAGTGGAAAAATATTTCGAAAAAGTAAGCACTTTCTATATTTAA
The DNA here is from genome assembly GCA_963555765.1 of Orthonevra nobilis. NCBI lineage: Eukaryota > Metazoa > Arthropoda > Insecta > Diptera > Syrphidae > Orthonevra > Orthonevra nobilis. The sequence goes on from CAUVXE010000436.1 coordinate 8,595, forward strand.
AATTCGAATATTTTTTGCATTAAGTAGATTTCTTGTAAAATTTTTGTGAATTTGTATTCAGTTTGAATCAAAAATTAATATAAGAAGCACAGTTCATCTAGAATACGACTTTGAAAAAAAATCATTTTTTCGAAATTCTCAAAGGGGGGAGCGGCGGCGAAAAAATATGATTTTTTTCGATAAATGCTTAACTTAGTACCTAGACAGCATTATATGTAATAAGACAGTTCTTTTCTGGTAGGAAAAAAGATTCGGGAACAGATACGTATTCGATTTCAAGAGTGGAAATATATTTCGAAAAAGTAAGCATTTTCTATATTTAAAATTCGAATATTTTTTGCATTAAGCAGTTTTCTTGTAAAATTTTTGTGAATTTGTATTCAGTTTGAATCAAAAATTAATATAAGAAGCACAGTTCATCTAGAATACGACTTTGAAAAAAAATCATTTTTTCGAAATTTTCAAAGGGGGGAGTGGCGGCGAAAAAATATGATTTTTTTTCGATATCTTCGGATTTCCCCAAAGTGCTTGTAATTCGATTCAGACGTTCTCCAATAATACTTTTTATGAAACTCCGGCTTCAAAATCGTGCTTCTTGCTCATTTAAACAAACATTTCGCTTAATTAATAGGAGAAAATCAAACGTTGATTTTTTTTTCTTACATCATCTCTTTTTACATAATTTTGTTGCAAATTTTGAATTCCAAAATATCAGGAAACAGTGACCAAATGCTTAACTTAGTACCTAGACAGCATTATATGTAATAAAACAGTTCTTTTCTGGTAGGAAAAAAGATTCGGGAACAGATACGTATTCGATTTCAAGAGTGGAAAAATATTTCGAAAAAGTAAGCATTTTCTATATTTAAAATTCGAATATTTTTTGCATTAAGCAGTTTTCTTGTAAAATTTTTGTGAATTTGTATTCAGTTTGAATCAAAAATTAATATTATAAGCATAGTTCATCTAAAATATGACTTTGAAAAAAAATCATTTTTTCGAAATTTTCAAAGGGGGGAGCGGCGGCGAAAAAATATGATTTTTTTTCGATATCTTCGGATTTCCCCAAAATGCTTGTAATTCGATTCAGACGTTCTCAAATAATACTTTTAATGAAACTCCGGCTTCAAAATCGTGCTTCTTGCTCATTTAAACAAACATTTCGCTTAATTAATTGGAGAAAATCAAACCTTGATTTTTTTTTTCTTACATCATCTCTTTTAACATAATTTTGTTGAAAATATTGAACTCCAAAAGTTCAGAAAACAGTGTCCAAATGCTTAACTTAGTACCTAGACAGCATTATATGTAATAAAACAGTTCTTTTCTGGTAGGAAAAAAGATTCGGGAACAGATACGTATTCGATTTCAAGAGTGGAAAAATATTTCGAAAAAGTAAGCACTTTCTATATTTAAAATTCGAATATTTTTTGCATTAAGTAGATTTCTTGTAAAATTTTTGTGAATTTGTATTCAGTTTGAATCAAAAATTTATATAAGAAGCACAGTTCATCTAAAATACGACTTTGAAAAAAAATCATTTTTTCGAAATTTTCAAAGGGGGGAGCGGCGGCGGAAAAATATGATTTTTTTTCGATATCTTCGGATTTCCCCAAAATGCTTGTAATTCGATTCAGACGTTCTCCAATAATACTTTTAATGAAACTCCGGCTTCAAAATCCTGCTTCTTGCTCGTCTAAACAAACATTTCGCTTAATTAATAGGAGAAAATCCAACCTTGATTTTTTTTCTTACATCAACTCTTTTTACATAATTTTGTTGCAAATATTGAACTCCGAAATATCAGGAAACAGTGTCCAAATGCTTAACTTAGTACCTACACAGCATTATATGTAATAAAACAGTTCTTTTCTGGTAGGAAAAAAGATTCGGGAACAGATACGTATTCGATTTCAAGAGTGGAAAAATATTTCGAAAAAGTAAGCATTTTCTATATTTAAAATTCGAATATTTTTTGCATTAAGCAGTTTTCTTGTAAAATTTTTGTGAATTTGTATTCAGTTTGAATCAAAAATTAATATAAGAAGCACAGTTCATCTAGAATACGACTTTGAAAAAAAATCATTTTTTCGAAATTCTCAAAGGGGGGAGCGGCGGCGAAAATAAGGGATTTTTTTTCGATATCTTCGGATTTCCCCAAAATGCTTGTAATTCGATTCAGACGTTCTCCAATTATACTTTTAATGAAACTCCGGCTTCAAAATCGTGCTTCTTGCTCATTTAAACAAACATTTCGCTTAATTAATAGGAGAAAATCAAACCTTGATTTTTTTTTCTTACATCATCTCTTTTTACATAATTTTGTTGCAAATATTGAACTCCAAAAGTTCAGAAAACAGTGACCAAATGCTTAACTTAGTACCTAGACAGCATTATATGTAATAAAACAGTTCTTTTCTGGTAGGAAAAAAGATTCGGGAACAGATACGTATTCGATTTCAAGAGTGGAAAAATATTTCGAAAAAGTAAGCATTTTCTATATTTAAAATTCGAATATTTTTTGCATTAAGCAGTTTTCTTGTAAAATTTTTGTGAATTTGTATTCAGTTTGAATCAAAAATTAATATAAGAAGCACAGTTCATCTAGAATACGACTTTGAAAAAAAATCATTTTTTCGAAATTCTCAAAGGGGGGAGCGGCGGCGAAAAAATATGATTTTTTTCGATATCTTCGGATTTCCCCAAAATGCTTGTAATTCGATTCAGATGTTCTCCAATAATACTTTTAATGAAACTCCGGCTTCAAAATCGTGCTTCTTGCTCATTTAAACAAACATTTCGCTTATTTAATAGGAGAAAATCAAACGTTGATTTTTTTACTACATCATCTCTTTTTACATAATTTTGTTGCAAATATTGAACTCCAAAATATCAGGAAACAGTGACCAAATGCTTAACTTAGTACCTAGACAGCATTATATGTAATAAAACAGTTCTTTTCTGGTAGGAAAAAAGATTCGGGAACAGATACGTATTCGATTTCAAGAGTGGAAAAATATTTCGAAAAAGTAAGCATTTTCTATATTTAAAATTCGAATATTTTTTGCATTAAGCAGTTTTCTTGTAAAATTTTTGTGAATTTGTATTCAGTTTGAATCAAAAATTAATATAAGAAGCACAGTTCATCTAGAATACGACTTTGGAAAAAAATCATTTTTTCGAAATTTTCAAAGGGGGGAGTGGCGGCGAAAAAATATGATTTTTTTTCGATATCTTCGGATTTCCCCAAAATGCTTGTAATTCGATTCAGACGTTCTCAAATAATACTTTTAATGAAACTCCGGCTTCAAAATCGTGCTTCTTGCTCATTTAAACAAACATTTCGCTTAATTAATAGGAGAAAATCAAACCTTGATTTTTTTTTTCTTACATCATCTCTTTTAACATAATTTTGTTGAAAATATTGAACTCCAAAAGTTCAGAAAACAGTGACCAAATGCTTAACTTAGTACCTAGACAGCATTATATGTAATAAAACAGTTCTTTTCTGGTAGGAAAAAAGATTCGGGAACAGATACGTATTCGACTTCAAGAGTGGAAAAATATTTCGAAAAAGTAAGCACTTTCTATATTTAAAATTCGAATATTTTTTGCATTAAGCAGATTTCTTGTAAAATTTTTGTCAATTTGTATTCAGTTTGAATCAAAAATTAATATAAGAAGCACAGTTCATCTAAAATACGACTTTGAAAAAAAATCATTTTTTCGAAATTTTCAAAGGGGGGAGCGGCGGCGGAAAAATATGATTTTTTTTCGATATCTTCGGATTTCCCCAAAATGCTTGTAATTCGATTCAGACGTTCTCCAATAATACTTTTAATGAAACTCCGACTTCAAAATCCTGCTTCTTGCTCGTCTAAACAAACATTTCGCTTAATTAATAGGAGAAAATCCAACCTTGATTTTTTTTCTTACATCATCTCTTTTTACATAATTTTGTTGCAAATATTGAACTCCGAAATATCAGGAAACAGTGTCCAAATGCTTAACTTAGTACCTAGACAGCATTATATGTTATAAAACAGTTCTTTTCTGGTAGGAAAAAAGATTCGGGAACAGATACGTATTCGAATTCAAGAGTGGAAAAATATTTCGAAAAAGTAAGCACTTTCTATATTTAAAATTCGAATATTTTTGCATTAAGCAGATTTCTTGTAAATTTTTTGTTAATTTGTATTCAGTTTGAATCAAAAATTAATGTTATAAGCACAGTTCATCTAAAATATGACTTTGAAAAAAAATCATTTTTTCGAAATTCTCAAAGGGGGGAGCGGCGGCGAAAAAATATGATTTTTTTTCGATATCTTCGGATTTCCCCAAAATGCTTGTAATTCGATTCAGACGTTCTCCAATAATACTTTTAATGAAACTCCGGCTTCAAAATCGTGCTTCTTGCTCGTTTAAACAAACATTTCGCTTAATTAATAGGTGAAAATCCAACCTTGATTTTTTTTTCTTACATCATCTCTTTTTACATAATTTTGTTGCAAATATTGAACTCAAAAATATCAGGAAACAGTGACCAAATGCTTAACTTAGTACCTAGTCAGCATTATATGTAATAAAACAGTTCTTTTCTGGTAGGAAAAAAGATTCGGGAACAGATACGTATTCGATTTCAAGAGTGGAAAAATATTTCGAAAAAGTAAGCACTTTCTATATTTAAAATTCGAATATTTTTTGCATTAAGCAGATTTCTTGTAAATTTTTTGTTAATTTGTATTCAGTTTGAATCAAAAATTAACGTTATAAGCACAGTTCATCTAAAATATGACTTTGAAAAAAAATCATTTTTTCGAAATTCTCAAAGGGGGGAGCGGCGGCGAAAAAATATGATTTTTTTTCGATATCTTCGGATTTCCCCAAAATGCTTGTAATTCGATTCAGACGTTCTCCAATAATACTTTTAATGAAACTCCGGCTTCAAAATCGTGCTTCTTGCTCGTTTAAACAAACATTTCGCTTAATTAATAGGAGAAAATCCAACCTTGATTTTTTTTTCTTACATCATCTCTTTTTACATAATTTTGTTGCAAATATTGAACTCAAAAATATCACGAAACAGTGACCAAATGCTTAACTTAGTACCTAGTCAGCATTATATGTAATAAAACAGTTCTTTTCTGGTAGGAAAAAAGATTCGGGAACAGATACGTATTCGATTTCAAGAGTGGAAAAATATTTCGAAAAAGTAAGCATTTTCTATATTTATAATTCGAATATTTTTTGCATTAAGCAGTTTTCTTGTAAAATTTTTGTGAATTTGTATTCAGTTTGAATCAAAAATTAATATAAGAAGCATAGTTCATCTAAAATATGACTTTGAAAAAAAATCATTTTTTCGAAATTTTCAAAGGGGGGAGCGGCGGCGAAAAAATATGATTTTTTTCCGATATCTTCGGATCTCCCCAAAATGCTTGTAATTCGATTCAGACGTTCTCCAATAATACTTTTAATGAAACTCCGGCTTCAAAATCGTGCTTCTTGCTCAGTTAAACAAACATTTCGCTTAATTAATAGGAGAAAATCAAACGTTGATTTTTTTTTCTTACATCATCTCTTTTTACATAATTTTGTTGCAAATATTGAACTCCGAAATATCAGGAAACAGTGACCAAATGCTTAACTTAGTACCTAGACAGCATTATATGTAATAAAACAGTTCTTTTCTGGTAGGAAAAAAGATTCGGGAACAGATACGTATTCGACTTCAAGAGTGGAAAAATATTTCGAAAAAGTAAGCACTTTCTATATTTAAAATTCGAATATTTTTTGCATTAAGCAGTTTTCTTGTAAAATTTTTGTGAATTTGTATTCAGTTTGAATCAAAAATTAATATAAGAAGCACAGTTCATCTAGAATACGACTTTGGAAAAAAATCATTTTTTCGAAATTTTCAAAGGGGGGAGTGGCGGCGAAAAAATATGATTTTTTTTCGATATCTTCGGATTTCCCCAAAATGCTTGTAATTCGATTCAGACGTTCTCAAATAATACTTTTAATGAAACTCCGGCTTCAAAATCGTGCTTCTTGCTCATTTAAACAAACATTTCGCTTAATTAATAGGAGAAAATCAAACCTTGATTTTTTTTTTCTTACATCATCTCTTTTAACATAATTTTGTTGAAAATATTGAACTCCAAAAGTTCAGAAAACAGTGACCAAATGCTTAACTTAGTACCTAGACAGCATTATATGTAATAAAACAGTTCTTTTCTGGTAGGAAAAAAGATTCGGGAACAGATACGTATTCGACTTCAAGAGTGGAAAAATATTTCGAAAAAGTAAGCACTTTCTATATTTAAAATTCGAATATTTTTTGCATTAAGCAGATTTCTTGTAAAATTTTTGTCAATTTGTATTCAGTTTGAATCAAAAATTAATATAAGAAGCACAGTTCATCTAAAATACGACTTTGAAAAAAAATCATTTTTTCGAAATTTTCAAAGGGGGGAGCGGCGGCGGAAAAATATGATTTTTTTTCGATATCTTCGGATTTCCCCAAAATGCTTGTAATTCGATTCAGACGTTCTCCAATAATACTTTTAATGAAACTCCGACTTCAAAATCCTGCTTCTTGCTCGTCTAAACAAACATTTCGCTTAATTAATAGGAGAAAATCCAACCTTGATTTTTTTTCTTACATCATCTCTTTTTACATAATTTTGTTGCAAATATTGAACTCCGAAATATCAGGAAACAGTGTCCAAATGCTTAACTTAGTACCTAGACAGCATTATATGTTATAAAACAGTTCTTTTCTGGTAGGAAAAAAGATTCGGGAACAGATACGTATTCGAATTCAAGAGTGGAAAAATATTTCGAAAAAGTAAGCACTTTCTATATTTAAAATTCGAATATTTTTTGCATTAAGCAGATTTCTTGTAAATTTTTTGTTAATTTGTATTCAGTTTGAATCAAAAATTAATGTTATAAGCACAGTTCATCTAAAATATGACTTTGAAAAAAAATCATTTTTTCGAAATTCTCAAAGGGGGGAGCGGCGGCGAAAAAATATGATTTTTTTTCGATATCTTCGGATTTCCCCAAAATGCTTGTAATTCGATTCAGACGTTCTCCAATAATACTTTTAATGAAACTCCGGCTTCAAAATCGTGCTTCTTGCTCGTTTAAACAAACATTTCGCTTAATTAATAGGTGAAAATCCAACCTTGATTTTTTTTTCTTACATCATCTCTTTTTACATAATTTTGTTGCAAATATTGAACTCAAAAATATCAGGAAACAGTGACCAAATGCTTAACTTAGTACCTAGTCAGCATTATATGTAATAAAACAGTTCTTTTCTGGTAGGAAAAAAGATTCGGGAACAGATACGTATTCGATTTCAAGAGTGGAAAAATATTTCGAAAAAGTAAGCACTTTCTATATTTAAAATTCGAATATTTTTTGCATTAAGCAGATTTCTTGTAAATTTTTTGTTAATTTGTATTCAGTTTGAATCAAAAATTAACGTTATAAGCACAGTTCATCTAAAATATGACTTTGAAAAAAAATCATTTTTTCGAAATTCTCAAAGGGGGGAGCGGCGGCGAAAAAATATGATTTTTTTTCGATATCTTCGGATTTCCCCAAAATGCTTGTAATTCGATTCAGACGTTCTCCAATAATACTTTTAATGAAACTCCGGCTTCAAAATCGTGCTTCTTGCTCGTTTAAACAAACATTTCGCTTAATTAATAGGAGAAAATCCAACCTTGATTTTTTTTTCTTACATCATCTCTTTTTACATAATTTTGTTGCAAATATTGAACTCAAAAATATCAGGAAACAGTGACCAAATGCTTAACTTAGTACCTAGTCAGCATTATATGTAATAAAACAGTTCTTTTCTGGTAGGAAAAAAGATTCGGGAACAGATACGTATTCGATTTCAAGAGTGGAAAAATATTTCGAAAAAGTAAGCATTTTCTATATTTATAATTCGAATATTTTTTGCATTAAGCAGTTTTCTTGTAAAATTTTTGTGAATTTGTATTCAGTTTGAATCAAAAATTAATATAAGAAGCATAGTTCATCTAAAATATGACTTTGAAAAAAAATCATTTTTTCGAAATTTTCAAAGGGGGGAGCGGCGGCGAAAAAATATGATTTTTTTCCGATATCTTCGGATTTCCCCAAAATGCTTGTAATTCGATTCAGACGTTCTCCAATAATACTTTTAATGAAACTCCGGCTTCAAAATCGTGCTTCTTGCTCAGTTAAACAAACATTTCGCTTAATTAATAGGAGAAAATCAAACGTTGATTTTTTTTTCTTACATCATCTCTTTTTACATAATTTTGTTGCAAATATTGAACTCCGAAATATCAGGAAACAGTGACCAAAAGCTTAACTTAGTACCTAGACAGCATTATATGTAATAAAACAGTTCTTTTCTGGTAGGAAAAAAGATTCGGGAACAGATACGTATTCGATTTCAAGAGTGGAAAAATATTTCGAAAAAGTAAGCACTTTCTATATTTAAAATTCGAATATTTTTTGCATTAAGCAGATTTCTTGTAAAATTTTTGTGAATTTGTATCCAGTTTGAATCAAAAATTAATATTATAAGCACAGTTAATCTAAAATATGACTTTGAAAAAAAATCATTTTTTCGAAATTCTCAAAGGGGGGAGCGGCGGCGAAAGATTATGATTTATTTTCGATATCTTCGGATTTCCCCAAAATGCTTGTAATTCGATTCAGACGTTCTCCAATAATACTTTTAGTGAAACTCCGGCTTCAAAATCGTGCTTCTTGCTCATTTAAACAAACATTTCGCTTAATTAATAGGAGAAAATCAAACGTTGATTTATTTTCTTACATCATCTCTTTTTACATAATTTTGTTGCAAATATTGAACTCCAAAATATCAGGGAACAGTGACCAAATGCTTAACTTAGCACCTAGACAGCATTATATGTAATAAAACAGTTCTTTTCTGGTAGGAAAAAAGATTCGGGAACAGATACGTATTCGATTTCAAGAGTGGAAAAATATTTCGAAAAAGTAAGCACTTTCTATATTTAAAATTCGAATATTTTTTGCATTAAGCAGATTTCTTGTAAAATTTTTGTAAATTTGTATTCAGTTTGAATCAAAAATTAATATTATAAGCACAGTTCATCTAAAATATGACTTTGAAAAAAAAATCATTTTTTCGAAATTCTCAAAGGGGGGAGCGGCGGCGAAAAAATATGATTTTTTTTCGATATCTTCGGATTTCCCCAAAATGCTAGTAATTCGATTTAGACGTTCTCCAATAATACTTTTAATGAAACTCCGGCTTCAAAATCGTGCTTCTTGCTCATTTAAACAAACATTTCGCTTAATTAATAGGAGAAAATCAAACGTTGATTTTTTTTTCTTACATCATCTCTTTTTACATAATTTTGTTGCAAATATTGAACTCCAAAAGTTCAGAAAACAGTGTCCAAATGCTTAACTTAGTACCTAGACAGCATTATATGTAATAAAACAGTTCTTTTCTGGTAGGAAAAAAGATTCGGGAACAGATACGTATTCGATTTCAAGAGTGGAAAAATATTTCGAAAAAGTAAGCACTTTCTATATTTAAAATTCGAATATTTTTTGCATTAAGCAGTTTTCTTGTAAAATTTTTGTCAATTTGTATTCAGTTTGAATCAAAAATTAATATAAGAAGCACAGTTCATCTAGAATACGACTTTGAAAAAAAATCATTTTTTCGAAATTTTCAAAGGGGGGAGCGGCGGCGAAAAAATATGTTTTTTTTTCGATATCTTCGGGTTTCCCCAAAATGCTTGTAATTCGATTCAGACGTTCTCCAATAATACTTTTAATGAAACTCCGGATTCAAAATCGTGCTTCTTGCTCATTTAAACAAACATTTCGCTTAATTAATAGGAGAAAATCAAACGTTGATTTTTTTTTCTTACATCATCTCTTTTTACATAATTTTGTCGCAAATATTGAACTCCGAAATATCAGGAAACAGTGACCAAATGCTTAACTTCGTACCTAGACAGCAGTATATGTAATAAAACAGTTCTTTTCTGGTAGGAAAAAAGATTCGGGAACAGATACGTATTCGGTTTCAAGAGTGGAAAAATATTTCGAAAAAGTAAGCACTTTCTATATTTAAAATTCGAATATTTTTTGCAATAAGCAGATTTCTTGTAAAATTTTTGTGAATTTGTATTCAGTTTGAATCAAAAATTAATATAAGAAGCACAGTTCATCTAGAATATGACTTTGAAAAAAAATCATTTTTTCGAAATTCTCAAAGGGGGGAGCGGCGGCGAAAAAATATGATTTTTTTTCGATATCTTCGGATTTCCCCAAAATGCTTGTAATTCGATTCAGACGTTCTCCAAAAATACTTTTAATGAAACTCCGGCTTCAAAATCGTGCTTCTTGCTCATTTAAACAAACATTTCGCTTAATTAATAGGAGAAAATCAAACCTTGATTTTTTTTTCTTACATCATCTCTTTTTACATAATTTTGTTGCAAATACTGAACTCCAAAATATCAGGAAACAGTGACCAAATGCTTAACTTAGTACCTAGACAGCATTATATGTAATAAAACAGTTCTTTTCTGGTAGGAAAAAAGATTCGGGAACAGATACGTATTCGATTTCAAGAGTGGAAAAATATTTCGAAAAAGTAAGCATTTTCTATATTTAAAATTCGAATATTTTTTGCATAAAGCAGTTTTCTTGTAAAATTTTTGTGAATTTGTATTCAGTTTGAATCAAAAATTAATATAAGAAGCACAGTTCATCTAGAATACGACTTTGAAAAAAAAATCATTTTTTCGAAATTTTCAAAGGGGGGAGCGGCGGCGAAATAATATGATTTTTTTTCGATATCTTCGGATTTCCCCAAAATGCTTGTAATTCGATTCAGACGTTCTCCAATAATACTTTTAATGAAACTCCAGCTTCAAAATCGTGCTACTTGCTCATTTAAACAAACATTTCGCTTAATTAATAGGAGAAAATCAAACGTTGATTTTTTTTTCTTACATCATCTCTTTTAACATAATTTTGTTGAAAATATTGAACTCCAAAAGTTCAGAAAACAGTGTCCAAATGCTTAACTTAGTACCTAGACAGCATTATATGTAATAAAACAGTTCTTTTCTGGTAGGAAAAAAGATTCGGGAACAGATACGTATTCGATTTCAAGAGTGGAAAAATATTTCGAAAAAGTAAGCATTTTCTATATTTAAAATTCGAATATTTTTTGCATTAAGCAGTTTTCTTGTAAAATTTTTGTGAATTTGTATTCAGTTTGAATAAAAAATTAATATAAGAAGCACAGTTCATCTAGAATATGACTTTGAAAAAAAATCATTTTTTCGAAATTCTCAAAGGGGGGAGCGGCGGCGAAAAAATATGATTTTTTTCGATATCTTCGGATTTCCCCAAAATGCTTGTAATTCGATTTAGACGTTCTCCAATAATACTTTTAATGAAACTCCGGCTTCAAAATCGTGCTTCTTGCTCATTTAAACAAACATTTCGCTTAATTAATAGGAGAAAATCAAACGTTGATTTTTTTTTCTTACATCATCTCTTTTTACATAATTTTGTTGCAAATATTGAACTCCAAAAGTTCAGAAAACAGTGTCCAAATGCTTAACTTAGTACCTAGACAGCATTATATGTAATAAAACAGTTCTTTTCTGGTAGGAAAAAAGATTCGGGAACAGATACGTATTCGATTTCAAGAGTGGAAAAATATTTCGAAAAAGTAAGCACTTTCTATATTTAAAATTCGAATATTTTTTGCATTAAGCAGTTTTCTTGTAAAATTTTTGTCAATTTGTATTCAGTTTGAATCAAAAATTAATATAAGAAGCACAGTTCATCTAGAATACGACTTTGAAAAAAAATCATTTTTTCGAAATTTTCAAAGGGGGGAGCGGCGGCGAAAAAATATGTTTTTTTTTCGATATCTTCGGGTTTCCCCAAAATGCTTGTAATTCGATTCAGACGTTCTCCAATAATACTTTTAATGAAACTCCGGATTCAAAATCGTGCTTCTTGCTCATTTAAACAAACATTTCGCTTAATTAATAGGAGAAAATCAAACGTTGATTTTTTTTTCTTACATCATCTCTTTTTACATAATTTTGTTGCAAATATTGAACTCCGAAATATCAGGAAACAGTGACCAAATGCTTAACTTCGTACCTAGACAGCAGTATATGTAATAAAACAGTTCTTTTCTGGTAGGAAAAAAGATTCGGGAACAGATACGTATTCGGTTTCAAGAGTGGAAAAATATTTCGAAAAAGTAAGCACTTTCTATATTTAAAATTCGAATATTTTTTGCAATAAGCAGATTTCTTGTAAAATTTTTGTGAATTTGTATTCAGTTTGAATCAAAAATTAATATAAGAAGCACAGTTCATCTAGAATATGACTTTGAAAAAAAATCATTTTTTCGAAATTCTCAAAGGGGGGAGCGGCGGCGAAAAAATATGATTTTTTTTCGATATCTTCGGATTTCCCCAAAATGCTTGTAATTCGATTCAGACGTTCTCCAAAAATACTTTTAATGAAACTCCGGCTTCAAAATCGTGCTTCTTGCTCATTTAAACAAACATTTCGCTTAATTAATAGGAGAAAATCAAACCTTGATTTTTTTTTCTTACATCATCTCTTTTTACATAATTTTGTTGTAAATACTGAACTCCAAAATATCAGGAAACAGTGACCAAATGCTTAACTTAGTACCTAGACAGCATTATATGTAATAAAACAGTTCTTTTCTGGTAGGAAAAAAGATTCGGGAACAGATACGTATTCGATTTCAAGAGTGGAAAAATATTTCGAAAAAGTAAGCATTTTCTATATTTAAAATTCGAATATTTTTTGCATAAAGCAGTTTTCTTGTAAAATTTTTGTGAATTTGTATTCAGTTTGAATCAAAAATTAATATAAGAAGCACAGTTCATCTAGAATACGACTTTGAAAAAAAAATCATTTTTTCGAAATTTTCAAAGGGGGGAGCGGCGGCGAAATAATATGATTTTTTTTCGATATCTTCGGATTTCCCCAAAATGCTTGTAATTCGATTCAGACGTTCTCCAATAATACTTTTAATGAAACTCCAGCTTCAAAATCGTGCTACTTGCTAATTTAAACAAACATTTCGCTTAATTAATAGGAGAAAATCAAACGTTGATTTTTTTTTCTTACATCATCTCTTTTAACATAATTTTGTTGAAAATATTGAACTCCAAAAGTTCAGAAAACAGTGTCCAAATGCTTAACTTAGTACCTAGACAGCATTATATGTAATAAAACAGTTCTTTTCTGGTAGGAAAAAAGATTCGGGAACAGATACGTATTCGATTTCAAGAGTGGAAAAATATTTCGAAAAAGTAAGCATTTTCTATATTTAAAATTCGAATATTTTTTGCATTAAGCAGTTTTCTTGTAAAATTTTTGTGAATTTGTATTCAGTTTGAATAAAAAATTAATATAAGAAGCACAGTTCATCTAGAATATGACTTTGAAAAAAAATCATTTTTTCGAAATTCTCAAAGGGGGGAGCGGCGGCGAAAAAATATGATTTTTTTCGATATCTTCGGATTTCCCCAAAATGCTTGTAATTCGATTCAGACGTTCTCCAATAATACTTTTAATGAAACTCCGGCTTCAAAATCGTGCTTCTTGCTCATTTAAACAAACATTTCGCTTAATTAATAGGAGAAAATCAAATCTTGATTTTTTTTTCTTACATCATCTCTTTTTACATAATTTTGTTGCAAATATTGAACTCCAAAATATCAGGAAACAGTGACCAAATGCTAAACTTAGTACCTAGACAGCATTATATGTAATAAAACAGTTCTTTTCTGGTAGGAAAAAAGATTCGGGAACAGATACGTATTCGATTTCAAGAGTGGAAAAATATTTCGAAAAAGTAAGCATTTTCTATATTTAAAATTCGAATATTTTTTGCATTAAGCAGTTTTCTTGTAAAATTTTTGTGAATTTGTATTCAGTTTGAATCAAAAATTAATATAAGAAGCACAGTTCATCTAGAATACGACTTTGAAAAAAAATCATTTTTTCGAAATTCTCAAGGGGGGAGCGGCGGACAAAAAATATGATTTTTTTTCGATATCTTCGGATTTCTCCAAAATGCTTGTTATTCGATTCAGACGTTCTCCAATAATACTTTTAATGAAACTCCGGCTTCAAAATCGTATTTCTTGCTCATTTAAACAAACATTTCGCTTAATTAATAGGAGAAAATAAAACGTTGATTTTTTTTTCTTACATCATCTCTTTTTACATAATTTTGTTGCAAATATTGAACTCCAAAATATCAGGAAACAGTGACCAAATGCTTAACTTAGCACCTAGACAGCATTATATGTAATAAAACAGTTCTTTTCTGGTAGGAAAAAAGATTCGGGAACAGATACGTATTCGATTTCAAGAGTGGAAAAATATTTCGAAAAAGTAAGCATTTTCTATATTTAAAATTCGAATATTTTTTGCATTAAGCAGTTTTCTTGTAAAATTTTTGTGAATTTGTATTCAGTTTGAATCAAAAATTAATATAAGAAGCACAGTTCATCTAGAATACGACTTTGAAAAAAAATCATTTTTTCGAAATTCTCAAAGGGGGGAGCGGCGGCGAATAAATATGATTTTTTTTCGATATCTTCGGATTTCCCCAAAATGCTTGTAATTCGATTCAGACGTTCTCCAATAATACTTTTAATGAAACTCCGGCTTCAAAATCGTGCTTCTTGCTCATTTAAACAAACATTTCGCTTAATTAATAGGAGAAAATAAAACGTTGATTTTTTTTTCTTACATCATCTCTTTTTACATAATTTTGTTGCAAATATTGAACTCCAAAATATCAGGAAACAGTGACCAAATGCTTAACTTAGTACCTAGACAGCATTATATGTAATAAAACAGTTCTTTTCTGGTAGGAAAAAAGATTCGGGAACAGATACGTATTCGATTTCAAGAGTGGAAAAATATTTCGAAAAAGTAAGCACTTTCTATATTTAAAATTCGAATATTTTTTGCATTAAGCAGATTTCTTGTAAAATTTTTGTGAATTTGTGTTCAGTTTGAATCAAAAATTAATATAAGAAGCACAGTTCATCTAGAATACGACTTTGAAAAAAAATCATTTTTTCGAAATTCTCAAAGGGGGGAGCGGCGGCGAAAAAATATGATTTTTTTTCGATATCTTCAGATTTCCCCAAAATGCTTGTAATTCGATTCAGACGTTCTCCAATAATACTTTTAATGAAACTCCGGCTTCAAAATCGTGCTTCTTGCTCATTTAAACAAACATTTCGCTTAATTAATAGGAGAAAATAAAACGTTGATTTTTTTTTCTTACATCATCTCTTTTTACATAATTTTGTTGCAAATATTGAACTCCAAAATATCAGGAAACAGTGACCAAATGCTTAACTTAGTACCTAGACAGCATTATATGTAATAAAACAGTTCTTTTCTGGTAGGAAAAAAGATTCGGGAACAGATAAGTATTCGATTTCAAGAGTGGAAAAATATTTCGAAAAAGTAAGCATTTTCTATATTTAAAATTCGAATATTTTTTGCATTAAGCAGTTTTCTTGTAAAATTTTTGTGAATTTGTATTCAGTTTGAATCAAAAATTAATATAAGAAGCACAGTTCATCTAGAATACGACTTTGAAAAAAAATCATTTTTTCGAAATTCTCAAAGGGGGGAGCGGCGGCGAAAAAATATGATTTTTTTTCGATATCTTCGGATTTCCCCAAAATGCTTGTTATTCGATTCAGACGTTCTCCAATAATACTTTTAATGAAACTCCGGCTTCAAAATCGTGCTTCTTGCTCATTTAAAACATACATTTCGCTTAATTAATAGGAGAAAATAAAACGTTGATTTTTTTTTCTTACATCATCTCTTTTTACATAATTTTGTTGCAAATATTGAACTCCAAAATATCAGGAAACAGTGACCAAATGCTTAACTTAGTACCTAGACAGCATTATATGTAATAAAACAGTTCTTTTCTGGTAGGAAAAAAGATTCGGGAACAGATACGTATTCGATTTCAAGAGTGGAAAAATATTTCGAAGAAGTAAGCATTTTCTATACTTAAAATTCGAATATTTTTTGCATTAAGCAGTTTTCTTGTAAAATTTTTGTGAGTTTGTATTCAGTTTGAATCAAAAATTAATATAAGAAGCACAGTTCATCTAGAATACGACTTTGAAAAAAAATCATTTTTTCGAAATTCTCAAAGGGGGGAGCGGCGGCGAAAAAATATGATTTTTTTTTCGATATCTTCGGATTTCCCCAAAATGCTTGTAATTCGATTCAGACGTTCTCCAATAATACTTTTAATGAAACTCCGGCTTCAAAATCGTGCTTCTTGCTCATTTAAACAAACATTTTGCTTAATTAATAGGAGAAAATAAAACGTTGATTTTTTTTTCTTACATCATCTCTTTTTACATAATTTTGTTGCAAATATTGAACTCCAAAATATCAGGAAACAGTGACCAAATGCTTAACTTAGTACCTAGACAGCATTATATGTAATAAAACAGTTCTTTTCTGGTAGGAAAAAAGATTCGGGAACAGATACGTATTCGATTTCAAGAGTGGAAAAATATTTCGAAAAAGTAAGCACTTTCTATATTTAAAATTCGAATATTTTTTGCATTAAGCAGATTTCTTGTAAAATTTTTGTGAATTTGTGTTCAGTTTGAATCAAAAATTAATATAAGAAGCACAGTTCATCTAGAATACGAATTTGAAAAAAAAATCATTTTTTCGAAATTCTCAAAGGGGGGAGCGGCGGCGAAAAAATATGATTTTTTTTCGATATCTTCAGATTTCCCCAAAATGCTTGTAATTCGATTCAGACGTTCCCCAATAATACTTTTAATGAAACTCTGGCTTCAAAATCGTGCTTCTTGCTCATTTAAACAAAAATTTCGCTTAATTAATAGGAGAAAATAAAACGTTGATTTTTTTTTCTTACATCATCTCTTTTTACATAATTTTGTTGCAAATATTGAACTCCAAAATATCAGGAAACAGTGACCAAATGCTTAACTTAGTACCTAGACAGCATTATATGTAATAAAACAGTTCTTTTCTGGTAGGAAAAAAGATTCGGGAACAGATAAGTATTCGATTTCAAGAGTGGAAAAATATTTCGAAAAAGTAAGTATTTTCTATATTTAAAATTCGAATATTTTTTGCATTAAGCAGTTTTCTTGTAAAATTTTTGTGAATTTGTATTCAGTTTGAATCAAAAATTAATATAAGAGGCACAGTTCATCTAGAATACGACTTTGAAAAAAAATCATTTTTTCGAAATTCTCAAAGGGGGGAGCGGCGGCGAAAAAATATGATTTTTTTTCGATATCTTCGGATTTCCCCAAAATGCTTGTTATTCGATTCAGACGTTCTCCAATAATACTTTTAATGAAACTCCGGCTTCAAAATCGTGCTTCTTGCTCATTTAAACAAACATTTCGCTTAATTAATAGGAGAAAATAAAACGTTGATTTTTTTTTCTTACATCATCTCTTTTTACATAATTTTGTTGCAAATATTGAACTCCAAAATATCAGGAAACAGTGACCAAATGCTTAACTTAGTACCTAGACAGCATTATATGTAATAAAACAGTTCTTTTCTGGTAGGAAAAAAGATTCGGGAACAGATAAGTATTCGATTTCAAGAGTGGAAAAATATTTCGAAAAAGTAAGTATTTTCTATATTTAAAATTCGAATATTTTTTGCATTAAGCAGTTTTCTTGTAAAATTTTTGTGAATTTGTATTCAGTTTGAATCAAAAATTAATATAAGAGGCACAGTTCATCTAGAATACGACTTTGAAAAAAAATCATTTTTTCGAAATTCTCAAAGGGGGGAGCGGCGGCGAAAAAATATGATTTTTTTTCGATATCTTCGGATTTCCCCAAAATGCTTGTTATTCGATTCAGACGTTCTCCAATAATACTTTTAATGAAACTCCGGCTTCAAAATCGTGCTTCTTGCTCATTTAAACAAACATTTCGCTTAATTAATAGGAGAAAATAAAACGTTGATTTTTTTTTCTTACATCATCTCTTTTTACATAATTTTGTTGCAAATATTGAACTCCAAAATATCAGGAAACAGTGACCAAATGCTTAACTTAGTACCTAGACAGCATTATATGTAATAAAACAGTTCTTTTCTGGTAGGAAAAAAGATTCGGGAACAGATACGTATTCGATTTCAAGAGTGGAAAAATATTTCGAAAAAGTAAGCACTTTCTATATTTAAAATTCGAATATTTTTTGCATTAAGCAGATTTCTTGTAAAATTTTTGTGAATTTGTATTCAGTTTGAATCAAAAATTAATATAAGAAGCACAGTTCATCTAGAATACGACTTCGAAAAAAAATCATTTTTTCGAAATTCTCAAAGGGGGGAGCGGCGGCGAAAAAATATGATTTTTTTTCGATATCTTCGGATTTCCCCAAAATGCTTGTAATTCGATTCAGACGTTCTCCAATAATACTTTTAATGAAACTCCGGCTTCAAAATCGTGCTTCTTTCTCATTTAAACAAACATTTCGCTTAATTAATAGGAGAAAATCAAACGTTGATTTTTTTTTCTTACATCATCTCTTTTTACATAATTTTGTTGCAAATATTGAACTCCGAAATATCAGGAAACAGTGACCAAATGCTTAACTTAGTACCTAGACAGCATTATATGTAATAAAACAGTTCTTTTCTGGTAGGAAAAAAGATTCGGGAACAGATACGTATTCGATTTCAAGAGTGGAAAAATATTTCGAAAAAGTAAGCACTTTCTACATTTAAAATTCGAATATTTTTTGCATTAAGCAGATTTCTTGTAAAATTTTTGTGAATTTGTATTCAGTTTGAATCAAAAATTAATATTATAAGCACAGTTCATCTAAAATATGACTTTGAAAAAAAATCATTTTTTCGAAATTTTCAAAGGGGGGAGCGGCGGCGAAAAAATATGATTTTTTTTCGATATCTTCGGATTTCCCCAAAATGCTTGTAATTCGATTCAGACGTTCTCCAATAATACTTTTAATAAAACTCCGGCTTCAAAATCGTGCTTCTTGCTCATTTAAACAAACATTTCGCTTAATTAATAGGAGAAAATCAAACGTTGATTTTTTTTTCTTACATCATCTCTTTTAACATAATTTTGTTGAAAATATTGAACTCCAAAAGTTCAGAAAACAGTGTCCAAATGCTTAACTTAGTACCTAGATAGCATTATATGTAATAAAACAGTTCTTTTCTGGTAGGAAAAAAGATTCGGGAACAGATACGTATTCGATTTCAAGAGTGGAAAAATATTTCGAAAAAGTAAGCACTTTCTATATTTAAAATTCGAATATTTTTTGCATTAAGCAGATTTCTTGTAAAATTTTTGTGAATTTGTATTCAGTTTGAATCAAAAATTAATATTATAAGCACAGTTCATCTAGAATACGACTTTGAAAAAAAATCATTTTTTCGAAATTCTCAAAGGGGGGAGCGGCGGCGAAAAAATATGATTTTTTTTCGATATCTTCAGATTTCCCCAAAATGCTTGTAATTCGATTCAGACGTTCTCCAATAATACTTTTAATGAAACTCCGGCTTCAAAATCGTGCTTCTTGCTCATTTAAACAAACATTTCGCTTAATTAATAGGAGAAAATCAAACGTTGATTTTTTTTTCTTACATCATCTCTTTTAACATAATTTTGTTGAAAATATTGAACTCCAAAAGTTCAGAAAACAGTGTCCAAATGCTTAACTTAGTACCTAGACAGCATTATATGTAATAAAACAGTTCTTTTCTGGTAGGAAAAAAGATTCGGGAACAGATACGTATTCGATTTCAGGAGTGGAAAAATATTTCGAAAAAGTAAGCACTTTCTATATTTAAAATTCGAATATTTTTTGCATTAAGCAGTTTTCTTGTAAAATTTTTGTGAATTTGTATTCAGTTTGAATCAAAAATTAATATAAGAAGCACAGTTCATCTAGAATACGACTTTGAAAAAAAATCATTTTTTCGAAATTCTCAAAGGGGGGAGCGGCGGCGAAAAAATATGATTTTTTTTCGATATCTTCGGATTTCCCCAAAATGCTTGTAATTCGATTCAGACGTTCTCCAATAATACTTTTAATGAAACTCCGGCTTCAAAATCGTGCTTCTTGCTCATTTAAACAAACATTTCGCTTAATTAATAGGAGAAAATAAAACGTTGATTTTTTTTTCTTACATCATCTCTTTTTACATAATTTTGTTGCAAATATTGAACTCCAAAATATCAGGAAACAGTGACCAAATGCTTAACTTAGTACCTAGACAGCATTATATGTAATAAAACAGTTCTTTTCTGGTAGGAAAAAAGATTCGGGAACAGATACGTATTCGATTTCAAGAGTGGAAAAATATTTCGAAAAAGTAAGCATTTTCTATATTTAAAATTCGAATATTTTTTGCATTAAGCAGTTTTCTTGTAAAATTTTTGTGAATTTGTATTCAGTTTGAATCAAAAATTAATATAAGAAGCACAGTTCATCTAGAATACGACATTGAAAAAAAATCATTTTTTCGAAATTCTCAAAGGGGGGAGCATCATCTCTTTTTACATAATTTTGTTGCAAATATTGAACTCCAAAATATCAGGAAACAGTGACCAAATGCTTAACTTAGTACCTAGACAGCATTATATGTAATAAAACAGTTCTTTTCTGGTAGGAAAAAAGATTCGGGAACAGATACGTATTCGATTTCAAGAGTGGATAAATATTTCGAGAAAGTAAGCATTTTCTATATTTAAAATTCGAATATTTTTTGCATTAAGCAGTTTTCTTGTAAAATTTTTGTGAATTTGTATTCAGTTTGAATCAAAAATTAATATAAGAAGCACAGTTCATCTAGAATACGACTTTGAAAAAAAATCATTTTTTCGAAATTCTCAAAGGGGGGAGCGGCGGCGAAAAATATGATTTTTTTTCGATATCTTCGGATTTCCCCAAAATGCTTGTAATTCGATGCAGACGTTCTCCAATAATACTTTTAATGAAACTCCGGCTTCAAAATCGTGCTTCTTGCTCATTTAAACAAAACATTTCGCTTAATTAATAGGAGAAAATCAAACCTTGATTTTTTTTTCTTACATCATCTCTTTTTACATAATTTTGTTGCAAATATTGAACTCCAAAATATCAGGAAACAGTGACCAAATGCTTAACTTAGTACCTAGACAGCATTATATGTAATAAAACAGTTCTTTTCTGGTAGGAAAAAAGATTCGGGAACAGATACGTATTCGATTTCAAGAGTGGAAAAATATTTCGAAAAAGTAAGCATTTTTTATATTTAAAATTCGAATATTTTTTGCATTAAGCAGTTTTCTTGTAAAATTTTTGTGAATTTGTATTCAGTTTGAATCAAAAATTAATATAAGAAGCACAGTTCATCTAGAATATGACTTTGAAAAAAAATCGTTTTTTCGAAATTTTCAAAGGGGGGAGCGGCGGCGAAAAAATATGATTTTTTTTCGATATCTTCGGATTTCCCCAAAATGCTTGTAATTCGATTCAGACGTTCTCCAATAATACTTTTAATGAAACTCCGGCTTCAAAATCGTGCATCTTGCTCATTTAAACAAACATTTCGCTTAATTAATAGGAGAAAATCAAACCTTGATTTTTTTTTTCTTACATCATCTCTTTTTACATAATTTT
The DNA here is from genome assembly GCA_963555765.1 of Orthonevra nobilis. Taxonomy (NCBI): domain Eukaryota; kingdom Metazoa; phylum Arthropoda; class Insecta; order Diptera; family Syrphidae; genus Orthonevra; species Orthonevra nobilis. Next base: position 30,386 of record CAUVXE010000436.1, read on the forward strand.
GTTGCAAATATTGAACTCCAAAATATCAGGAAACAGTGACCAAATGCTTAACTTAGTACCTAGACAGCATTATATGTAATAAAACAGTTCTTTTCTGGTAGGAAAAAAGATTCGGGAACAGATACGTATTCGATTTCAAGAGTGGAAAAATATTTCGAAAAAGTAAGCATTTTCTATATTTAAAATTCGAATATTTTTTGCATTAAGCAGTTTTCTTGTAAAATTTTTGTGAATTTGTATTCAGTTTGAATCAAAAATTAATATAAGAAGCACAGTTCATCTAGAATACGACTTTGAAAAAAAAATCATTTTTTCGAAATTTTCAAAGGGGGGAGCGGCGGACAAAAAATATGATTTTTTTTCGATATCTTCGGATTTCCCCAAAATGCTTGTTATTCGATTCAGACGTTCTCCAATAATACTTTTAATGAAACTCCGGCTTCAAAATCGTGCTTCTTGCTCATTTAAACAAACATTTCGCTTAATTAATAGGAGAAAATCAAACGTTGATTTTTTTTTCTTACATCATCTCTTTTAACATAATTTTGTTGAAAATATTGAACTCCAAAAGTTCAGAAAACAGTGTCCAAATGCTTAACTTAGTACCTAGACAGCATTATATGAAATAAAACAGTTCTTTTCTGGTAGGAAAAAAGATTCGGGAACAGATACGTATTCGATTTCAAGAGTGGAAAAATATTTCGAAAAAGTAAGCACTTTCTATATTTAAAATTCGAATATTTTTTGCATTAAGCAGATTTCTTGTAAAATTTTTGTGAATTTGTATTCAGTTTCAATCAAAAATTAATATAAGAAGCACAGTTCATCTAGAATACGACTTTGAAAAAAAATCATTTTTTCGAAATTCTCAAAGGGGGGAGCGGAGGCGAAGAAATATGATTTTTTTTCGATATCTTCGGATTTCCCCAAAATGCTTGTAATTCGATTCAGACGTTCTCCAATAATACTTTTAATGAAACTCCGGCTTCAAAATCGTGCTTCTTGCTCATTTAAACAAACATTTCGCTTAATTAATAGGAGAAAATCAAACGTTGATTTTTTTTTTTTACATCATCTCTTTTAACATAATTTTGTTGAAAATATTGAACTCCAAAAGTTCAGAAAACAGTGTCCAAATGCTAAACTTAGTACCTAGACAGCATTATATGTAATAAAACAGTTCTTTTCTGGTAGGAAAAAAGATTCGGGAACAGATACGTATTCGATTTCAAGAGTGGAAAAATATTTCGAAAAAGTAAGCACTTTCTATATTTAAAATTCGAATATTTTTTGCATTAAGCAGTTTTCTTGTAAAATTTTTGTGAATTTGTATTCAGTTTGAATCAAAAATTAATATAAGAAGCACAGTTCATCTAGAATACGACTTTGAAAAAAAATCATTTTTTCGAAATTCTCAAAGGGGGGAGCGGAGGCGAAGAAATATGATTTTTTTTCGATATCTTCGGATTTCCCCAAAATGCTTGTAATTCGATTCAGACGTTCTCCAATAATACTTTTAATGAAACTCCGGCTTCAAAATCGTGCTTCTTGCTCATTTAAACAAACATTTCGCTCAATTAATAGGAGAAAATAAATTTTTTTTTTTTCTTACATCATCTCTTTTTACATAATTTTGTTGCAAATATTGACCCCCAAAATATCAGGAAACAGTGACCAAATGCTTAACTTAGTACCTAGACAGCATTATATGTAATAAAACAGTTCTTTTCTGGTAGGAAAAAAGATTCGGGAACAGATACGTATTCGATTTCAAGAGTGGAAAAATATTTCGAAAAAGTAAGCATTTTCTATATTTAAAATTCGAATATTTTTTGCATTAAGCAGTTTTCTTGTAAAATTTTTGTGAATTTGTATTCAGTTTGAATCAAAAATTAATATAAGAAGCACAGTTCATCTAGAATACGACTTTGAAAAAAAATCATTTTTTCGAAATTCTCAAAGGGGGGAGCGGCGGCGAAAAAATATGATTTTTTTCGATATCTTCGGATTTCCCCAAAATGCTTGTTATTCGATTCAGACGTTCTCCAATAATACTTTTAATGAAACTCCGGCTTCAAAATCGTGCTTCTTGCTCATTTAAACAAACATTTCGCTTAATTAATAGGAGAAAATAAAACGTTGATTTTTTTTTCTTACATCATCTCTTTTTACATAATTTTGTTGCAAATATTGAACTCCAAAATATCAGGAAACAGTGACCAAATGCTTAACTTAGTACCTAGACAGCATTATATGTAATAAAACAGTTCTTTCCTGGTAGGAAAAAAGATTCGGGAACAGATACGTATTCGATTTCAAGAGTGGAAAAATATTTCGAAAAAGTAAGCATTTTCTATATTTAAAATTCGAATATTTTTTGCATTAAGCAGATTTCTTGTAAAATTTTTGTGAATTTGTATTCAGTTTGAATCAAAAATTAATAAAAGAAGCACAGTTCATCTAAAATACGACTTTGAAAAAAAAATCATTTTTTCGAAATTCTCAAAGGGGGGAGCGGCGGCGAAAAAATATGATTTTTTTCGATATCTTCGGATTTCCCCAAAATGCTTGTAATTCGATTCAGACGTTCTCCAATAATACTTTTAATGAAACTCCGGCTTCAAAATCGTGCTTCTTGCTCATTTAAACAAACATTTCGCTTAATTAATAGGAGAAAATAAAACGTTGATTTTTTTTCTTACATCATCTCTTTTTACATAATTTTGTTGCAAATATTGAACTCCAAAAGTTCAGAAAACAGTGACCAAATGCTTAACTTAGTACCTAGACAGCATTATATGTAATAAAACAGTTCTTTTCTGCTAGGAAAAAAGATTCGGGAACAGATACGTATTCGATTTCAAGAGTGGAAAAATATTTCGAAAAAGTAAGCACTTTGTATATTTAAAATTCGAATATTTTTTGCATTAAGCAGATTTCTTGTAAAATTTTTGTGAATTTGTATTCAGTTTGAATCAAAAATTAATATAAGAAGCACAGTTCATCTAGAATACGACTTTGAAAAAAAATCATTTTTTCGAAATTCTCAAAGGGGGGAGCGGCGGCGAAAAAATATGATTTTTTTTCGATATCTTCGGATTTCCCCAAAATGCTTGTAATTCGATTCAGACGTTCTCCAATAATACTTTTAATGAAACTCCGGCTTCAAAATCGTGCTTCTTGCTCATTTAAACAAACATTTCGCTTAATTAATAGGAGAAAATAAAACGTTGATTTTTTTTTCTTACATCATCTCTTTTTACATAATTTGGTTGCAAATATTGAACTCCAAAAGTTCAGAAAACAGTGACCAAATGCT